>WAAG01003968.1:9938-64335 GCA_013390105.1 Tichodroma muraria
TTTGTCTCTCTTTTTGCAGCTGTGCGCCTTTACCTGAGCCACCCCAGAGGGAAAACCGCCTCGTCCCCCCAGCGGGATACGTCCCGAGGGAACAGGGAGGAGAGGCCTCCTTTTCCTGCGCACCCTTTTTGCAGGAAAGAGGAGCGAGGAGCAATAGTTTTGGGGGGAAGCGGCGCAGGCAGCCTCCCGTTCTCCTCCCGGCCCGTCTCGTCCATGTGCGCGTCCTCGCCCTCCGCGGGAGCCTGGCCCCGCTCCCGCCCCTCCCCGCAGCACTCCCGGCGGAGCGCGGGGGAAAGTTTGCCCAAGTCCGACAACAAAAGGGACAGCAGCGCTCGCCTCCCCGCCGGCCCGGGCCCCGCGACGTCCCGACGAGCTTACCCCCGGCCGAGCCCGGCTCGCAGCGCAGCACCGAGGCGGCGAGGAGCCGCAGCAGCAGCAGCAGCGGGAGCGGCGGGGCCGCCGCCGCCTCCATGTTGTGCCGCCGCAGCAGCTGCCGAGCGCACGGAGCGTCTCAGGCAGGCTCCATGCTCGGGGCGCTGCGCTCGGCGAGGAGGGAGGCGGGGAAGGGGGGAGGCGCTGGAGCCGACCCTCCTCCTCCTCCTCCTCCTCCTCCTCCTCCTCACGCCGCCGCCAGGGAGGGGGCTGGGACGGAGGATCCCGGCTCGCACCGCATCCCGGGAGCGGGCGGGGGCGCACCGTCCCGCGCGTGGGAACACCTGGCCGCGCGGGAAGGAGGCGCGGCTCCGGGGCTTTCTTCTCTATCCTGTTAACTCGTTCCTTTTGGAGCAATCACTCCAGAACCAGCCGCCAAGGCTGGAGAAGATGGCTCGCTGCGTGTTCAGAAAGCAACCTTTCGCTGGTGGATTTGGAAGTTAACAGCGAGGACGCCCGCCCCTTTTTCTGTCTCCAGGAAAAAGAGTGGTTGTTTTCTTCCCGAGTGGAGATTCCTTCTTTCTTTTCTCCTACCAAAACAAGCATTTTATTAAGTCGCTCTTCTACAAAACACTAGTTTTCCAAGAAAAATGCATTTAGCAACAGTCTTTTGTTGCCCTTTCCCCCCCTCCCTGTTAAGCGTGCCACCCGCTCCTATAAACACATTACCCCCAGGAAAGAGGCAAAACCTGAACTGGGACATAGGGCTTGCGTTGTGCCGGGGCCAGGTACAGAGGGCTGAGCAGCACCCGGCTCACGCTGAAACATCCCGCTCCTTTCACAGGCCAGATACCGCCCCCGCCTCCCTCACAGGGATGAAACCAGATGGCATAAGTCAAGAGTTTTCATTTAAGTGTCCATTTTTGGGCATCAGTGTCCTTGTGCTGACACTTGACAATAAGGAAAAGGACTGCTGGATGGCCTTGTACAGGAGGTGGAAATCACAAGGGTCTGCCTGGCATCCCGGTCAAACGGTTCTCGCAAGTCTCAGAGCAGGAGCCATAAATCACAAGCAAGCACTTAGCAGATGTTACAAAAAACGTAACAAAAAAGTTACATTTTAATAGTTTCATTGCATTTCAGAGATGAGTGACTTCCAGGTTGCCACGTACTAGTTTATCTGCCTTGCTGTAGGTGCTAGACCAGCAGCTGAGATTTCTTCTTGCTGCCCCATGGACCCCTGCCCAACTCAAATACCAGGATCAAATATTCAAGAATTGGTTTAGGTCCTGTCGCTTACTCCATTGCAGATGTCCCCCACAAGGGAAAAGGCCAAGTGTTTTGATTTCATTTCCTTCTGAAGTCAGCAATATTCAGCTTAGCTCAGAAAGTTTAAAAATTCAAGGGGTTACAAAAGGCTTACAGTGCTGACATTAAAGATCACCCACAAAGGGGAAAGGAGAGGTTTTCTTTTCTCTCTTGCTTCTGGTTTAACATATAGAGAACATGTATTTTAAAGAGGGGTGATTTTAGGTGGCATTTAAAACCTAGGAAAATCTCAACTTCCTTGAAGGCAGGAAAAGCAGAAGTTGGTCTTTGGTGATAGATCTGTAATTAACTGGAACCCAAATCTAGGCTGCTGTAAATCATTAATGGAAAAATTTTGTGTGAACACCAACTGAATGAGGGTTTTGTTTTGCATCTGCTTAAAGAAATTGCCCAACACCACACAAATAACTGGAAGAAAGATTTCTTTGTTGAAGACAGTGATTGGACTTTACTTTTGATGGGTATGACCTCCTGCATCGTGGAAATTACCCAGCAGTCCTGGCATCACAGTAAGTGGGGTGAATAGAAGTTAGAGGCAGAGAAAGGGCACATGAAGCAGTTGTACGTGCAGCAGGCGAGCGGGAACAGTGGGGTACGTATCCCACCCCAAACCCTAATCAGCCCGGGGGCCATTTACAAAACTGGTTTGTGTGTCTTTGCAAGGAGAGCCAGACTGTCCTGTGATGGCTTCAATGGCACCAGGGCAATTGGATTCCCTGGCCCTACCAGGATCAGGGATCAGCTGCTGAGATGACTTACCCATTGCTCCAGTGCCAGCCCCAAGCCATGTGGAGGGGGTGAGTCTGCCCACAGGCTGCTGGAGGGCAGCAGAAACTTCTCTTTCAGCTTGCAGCTGCTCCCAGCACTTGGTGACCTGGGTCCTAAGGTCCCATATTAGGATGCAATAGGCCTGCTGCTATCCCTGCTCCATCCAAGAGCTGATTATCCCCCTATCTGACCCTGTCAAACTGCATGGTCAAGTTAGGAATGGCAGCAGTTTATACCAAAAGGGAGAGATAGCAACATGTGAGCAATTAGAAGATTGGGTAATAGACTGACTCATAGTCTTAAAACGAGAAGAGAGATCAGACCATGGAGGCAGGCAGCTAGGGAAGAGAATCTTACCAGAACACATCCTTGTGGCTTTGATCACAACACTTCTGCTAGAAAAACATTAAAGACATTCATCTAAAGCGTTGGCAAATGCAGTAGCAGCCAGGAACACAGTCTTTCTCCAACCCAGAAGATGCCATCTTAACTTTAGATAATACGCTGTAAGGGGATTTTGGAGGAAGTTGTGCAAATCTGAAGTCATGAGCTGAGCAAGCTGCCTTCCATCTATTTTCCAGCCCTGCAAAAATTCTTCCAGCAAAACCAGGAGAGGCAAAGCTGTGACATTCCTGAAATGTCTGATGTACATATTTTTGCAAGAAATTAAAAAACAATGCAAAAATAAACAAACAAAAAACAGTTATCACAATAGCACAAGCAAATTTCTATCCTTCATTTTAATTGAAGAAAAAGGGATCTCTTTTCATACTGCTGCATCTCACCATGTCCAAGAACGTACAAATAAAAAAGCCAATGCCCCATTTCATCTAATATTTCTTGAGTGATTCTGAGCAAGTCGCAGTTGAACATTTCCTCGGTTTCTCTTCCTACAACAAAAGGAGCAGAGAGATTAATTTTCCTAACTTTCATTTCTGTTTATAGTTTGACAGAAACTGCAGCAAGTTTGGAGTCTGATTGTAGGAAGTAGCAAAGGGAGGAAATCCAGACTGGGAGCCCATCCCTCCCCTGCCAAGGTGAGAAAGCTGGTCAGTTCCTGCCTTCTTCTATTGCCATCCCTGATGGGGAAAGGAGGGACACAAAGACATAAAGGAGGGAAGAAAAAGAGCTGTGTCTGGGCACTGGATAATGTAGCCATCCCGCCACAGCTGGGAAATTTGGTTTGACTGAAATGCTCCAGATGTTTCTGCATGTTTACTCCTCCTGGATTTCCCCTTCCTACCCCAGTTTACAGTATCCTTCTCTCCCAGCTGCCAGAGCTGTCTGAGCTCCTGTGGAGCTAACATTTAATGACAACCGCAGAAGGCCCTAAAGTGAATCTACTGTTTTACAACTGACCCTCAGGTTTATTTCATGGTGAATATCAGTACTAAGACACACATCTTTATTCCTCTGGGGCAGTGCAGTTTAGTCAAAATGAAGTCGCTAGACCCAGACAGACTGAAGCTGCTCTTTGGTGCTTTGCAAAGGAAAGGTAAAATGATCAGTAAAAAGCAAAGACACCATCAAAACATTTTCCTTCTTTACTTCTAAGACCATATGACAAAATAATTTTCTTCTACTCACGTCTCAAATACATTTCTTCACCCTTTCGCTCCCAGCTTCCAGCTAGAAAGCAGTCTCCACCTAATTATGTGTAGGGACCTCTATTCTCTGTCAGCCTGTATCAGAAGAGAAAATGCTTACAGGTAATCTAGAACAAGTCAGAAATTATAGCAGAAAGTATTGTCTGGATACAGGTTCCCTCATCTCCTCAAAAAAAACAGACACACTGAGAAAAATGTATCTACGCGTTCAGCCATAGTTAAGATTACCCCTCCTGAGCAAAAATCTGAAGCAGTCTTGGTAAGGGGTGGGTTTGGTTCTGAGGCTGCACGAGGCATTTAGGTGTTGCTTTGAAAAAGGTTGGTGTTCAGGTGCCAAATAATATTTAAACCTAAATCACTGCACTGCCACTCATTAACCTGCCTGAAAGGGTGGGAAGATATCACCATCAGCACCTTCTTATCCATAAAGAAAATGACAGTAAGAAAAATAATACCCTTCTTTGTATCATGCAGTTTCCCTGGCATTGCATAAGGACAACAGCCTAATTTTTTCAGACTAATTATTTCCTGAAATATTTCAGCAACCCAACTTCGTGTGACAGTTTTCTTCTTCTTCCTTCTGCTCCTTCCCCAGAACAACTCTGACATGAACTAACAGTTAAACCACCACAGTGTGCCATGCAGACACAGATTAAATCAACACTTTTCCATCCTGTGGATTGTAAGGCCCTTTTAAGGCAGTCCTAAAAGAAACTATGAAAAGGAAGTCAAACTTTAGTGCATTTAAAATCTCTACACAGAATTTTTTATGCTTATTGGGAAACCTTTAGGACTGAAAAAGCTTGAAAATCTTAGCATGTGCAGTGAAAGGTTAAATTAGACGATGCTTTTCAGGCAGCCATGTGAAAGAGCACAGGTGCATTATAGGTGTAACTGGAGAGCAACTGGCACATGATTATTTTACATTATAGTACATGTGAGCTGGAGAACTTTCCTGCACAGAGAGGGCTCCAGTGCCACACCTGAATTGCAACCCCAGCGTTTCCAGTGTGGTGACCCCAGCGAGGTCAGTTAAGGAATCACAAACAGGGCTGGGAGAGCAACCAAAAAAAAAGGTTCTTTCAAATACTTACGGCATGTTTCAAGGGAAGACAGTGCTGCAAGTAACCTAGGTGGAACCAGAGAAAGAACAAGACAGAAAATGGTAATCTCTCAGTATTTGCCAGTGCTTGAGATTTTCTGCAATACCTAGGGCTCATCTGCCAACAATTTCTGCTCCAAGAGGGATAAATGTGACACACATGACAGTAACTCAAATACAGGGAAATCAAGAGACACTGCAAGCCGAGGGAGCAGAGTGCTACAGGACAGAGGCTTCCTGGCAGAAATGAGTTTAAGGAGAGAGATGGCTTACATAGGTTTGCAAGAGCAAAACTAATAGTAAAAAAAATCTGACAAATGCCCCACTGCTATCTCATTTAAAAAACATTTAAGTGAGACAGCGAGTGTAAAGAGCCTGTTCCCAAAGCCTCATGCTGGCTAGCAATGTCAGGAACAGAGGGGCTGAGACTGCCTGAGAAACATGTCACCATAAAAAGTTCTGAAAACATAAAAATAGCTCAGTGGGTTTTTTTCAGTGGTGATTCTTGGACTCTGAATGCTTTTCTGGTTACAGCTACACTCCCTGCTACAGCTACCAGAGCAGCAGTCACTGCATTTCCCTGCACTATATGAGCTAAAGTTCTTCTTTAAAACCTCCAAGACAGCAACACTTGCAAAGCTGCTTACAAAATTAACTATTAGTCATCAAAGTTCTGTATCAAAAAGAGGAAATATTATGAAGGGGGGTCATGGAAATTGATTTGCAGGGGAGAGAGAAGATAACCATCTTCAGTGTCTCAAAGTAGGAGTCCTCTTCTTTGTCCAGTAAAGGCAAAGTTGCAAAGGATCATCTTTTATTACAAGCAACATCAATATTTATGTAGCAAAAGCAATATCAAAAATTAAAGGAATCATCACAGAGATAAACGCTGAAGAAACTCTTAAAAAATCCCTAATGTGAATCATAGAATTGTTTGGGTTGGAAAGGATCTTTTAAAAATTATCTAGTCCAATACCCCTGCAATAAGCAGGGATACCTTCAACTAAACCAGGCTGCTCAGAGCCCAGTCCAATCTGACCCTGAATGTTTCCAGAGACTGGGCATCTACCACCTCTCTGGGCAACCTGTTCCAATGTTTTATTACTCTCAATATAAAACATTTCTTCCTTATATTGCAGTGGTTTAACCCCAGCCTGCAACTAGTATCACACAGCTGCTTGCTCATTCCCTCCCACCACCCTGTGGGGAGGAGAATCTGAAACCAAACAAAACTCATGGGTTGAGATAAGAACAATTTAATGAGTGAATTAAAACAAAACATAATTATAATAACAATAACAACACTAATAATAGCAATGAAAAGGAGAGAGAGGAGTAAACCCCAAGAAGCACGGGTGATGTACAATATCACTGCTAACCACCTGCTGACCAATGCCCAGTCCGTCCTCCAGCACTGATTGGGTGGCTCCAAGCCAACTCCTCCCAGTTTCCATACTGAGCCTGACTTTTTAAGACATGAAACACCCCTTTGGCCAGTTTGGATCAGCTGTCCCGGCCATGCTCCCTCCTTACTAGTGCACCTCCTTGCTGGCAGAGTATGGGAAAACAGCAAGTCCTTGAGTTAGAGTCACACTATTTAGCAGTAACTAAAATATCAGTGGTATCACACTGTTCTCATGATAAATTTTAAACACAGCATTGTACCAGCTACTAGCAAGAAAATGAACTCTATGCCAGCTGAAACCAGGATGCTTATATCTAGTCAGAATCTATCCTCTGTTAGTTTAAAACCATAACCCCTTGTCCTATTGCAACAGGCCCTGCCAAACAGTCTGACCCTATCTCTCTTAGAAGACCCCTTTAATATTGAAAGGCTGCAACAAAGTCTCCCCAGTCTTTTCCTCTCCAAGTTGAATAACTCCAGTTTTCTCAGCCTTTCCTCATAGCAGAGGTGCTTCAGCCCTTTATTAATTTTTGCAGCCCTCCTCTGGAGCCACTCCAGCAGGTCCAACAGCCTTTCCTGTGCTTGGGAGCCCAGAGTTGGATGCTGTAACCCAGGTGGAGTCTTACCACAGCACAGGGAAAAGGGTAGCATGAGGAGCTTTCTCCAAATGCAGTACTCATCAGACAGAACTGCCTTGAGGGTACAAGAACAGATGCTGAATGGGTCATGGAAAATTGATGTGATACAGGGTAGTAAATTTACATGCCCCTGCACTGCTCCAAAGGTATCTCCGCTTCACAAGTGTCTGGGTACAGAGGAGAGCGACAAGAGGTTTTTCTGAAGGAAGAATAAACATCATTTATATTCATATAACTTGCAGGTTCTGCCTCACTTTACACCCCAATCAACTGTGGTTGACACACACATGTAAAATAGCAGTGCATGACGTACACGAGTACCTGACTGTTGTATTCATCCCTACCTTCAGCGACAAAGCTCACTTCCAGCATGGAAAGCATCAATCACGTAGGACTGGAAGACGTAGAAAAGGTATCAGAACAACCTGGTTGTGATGTGCTTCCTGAAATAGATTACTGACAAGGCCACAGACTGAGGTAGGTTTTTTTAACATTTTCAGCATCAGAAGTTTCTTTTACTTTTGAAAGCAGCTCTTTTATGTTTTGAAACACAAAAAATGGTGTAGAGTAGGTGTAAAGCCATGCTCAACTAGTTACCATCTGACTAATTTTTGTGGGTGGCTAGATGCCAGGCAAGACTTGCTCTGTCCCAGCAAGATGGAAATCTTTCCACTGTATGCAATGGGAAAGGCCCTTATGATATGGCTCAGTGCCATGACTATTTAGATATTAAAATGGTGGATGTTGAAACCAGCCCTGAATGCAATTACATCAATTCTACGTGCCATCTGCTCACTGGCAACGCTGGGAGCAGTTCTTTCTGGGATTACACTGCATACTCCTGGTGGATGCCAAACAAAGTTGAAGTTGAGGGAGGAAAAAAAAAGAGAAAAGTGACCTGTGGGGGAAAGTTGCAGACTAGTCTAACCTAGGAGGAAAAAAATCCCTGATAAAGTTTCCTACAAGATTTATGTGTTTCTATATATTAATACACATGAAAATTAATTGCATTTAACACCCTCTTGAACAGTACCTTGATCTGCACTTTGTATCAAATAAAAGTATATAGAATCATAGAACGATGTGGGTTGGAAGGGACCTTAAAGAAGAGTTAGTACCAACCCGCTTGCCATGGGCAAGAACACCTTCCACTAGACCAGGTTGCTCAGAGCCCTGTCCAGCCTGGCCTTGAGCACTGACAGGGATGGGGCATCCACAGCTTCTCTGGGCAACCTGTCCCAGCGCCTCACCACCCTCACAGTAAAATTTTTTCCTAGCATCTGAATTAAACCTACTCTCTTTTAGTTTGGAGCCATTCCCCCATGTCCTGTCAATAAAATTGACATTCTGTCATTAAAAGCCCCTCTCCATCTTTCCTGTAGGCTCCCCTCAGGTACTGGAAGGCCAGAACTAGGTCACCCCAGAGCCTTCTCTTCTCCAGGCTGAAAACCCCAATTCTCTCAACCTTTCCTCATACGAGAGGTGCTCCATCCTTCTGATCAACTTGGTGACCCTCCTCTGGACTCGCTCCGACAGGCTGGTGTCCCATCTCTCCTGGGGACCCCAGAGCGGGGCACGGCGCTGCAGGTGGGGTCTCACCGGAGCAGAGCCGAGGGACAGAATCCCCTCCCTCGCCCGCGCGGCTTCGGATGCAGCCCAAGGCACGTTTGGCTTTCCGGGCTGCGAGCGCACACGGCCCATCCTGAGCCTGCCATGTGGCAAATCCGGGGGCTGAAACGCTGCCCGCAGGGCGGAGCGAGGCTCTTCCCGCGGCCTCGGGAGCGCCGCTGCGGGCACCGCGACCGCACGGCGAGGCCTTGCGGCGCCTCTCGCCCTGGAGCGCAGGGAGGGATTGCATCACCTGCTTGCTTTCCACGGCTTTATTTTTTGTTCGTTTCTAAATAAGTAGTTCTCCCTCTCTCACCCCTGTTGGACAAAGCATATTGAACCAAATCAGAGCTGTGTCAGCAGCTCGAGGGAACTCGGGTCAGTGATGAGGAGCTCGCTGCAATGGGCAGTACCCAGCTACAATAAGGACTGCTGCTACTCCTAGAAGAGTCATAGTTCAAGGTAAGTTAGGAGCCTAGCGATGAAAAGCCTGAGGTCCTATTGGTCTGTAAACACTATTTAAAGAATGTTCATTTTCTTTTACAGACAGTCCAGGATTATTATAAAATTAACAAACTTCTGTTCATACAGAACTACAGAAGCTGTTCTCACTTCAGAGTTAATTTGAGTTTCAAACTCTCATGCGCCAGCAGGTGGCTGTTGAATTTCCGTTGTAAACAGCGTGGGGGAACTGAACAGGCTGGACTGTATGCCCAGTGATAAGCAAACACAACACTATTTCTCTCAGCTTCTCTACCCTCTAAACATCAATTCTTACAAATTGGTTTGGGAGCTGGATTTTCTGCATCTGTTCAGTTCTTCCCACAGTTTGCACCTTACAAACCTATAGCATCCAGAAGAGAAGCTTAAAGACATGATCAGGGCAATCATCCTGCTGGGGGGACTTCAACAAATGGCATCTGCTGGAAAAGTAGCAGAGCAAACTGTGGGTGATCAAGGAAACTCTGGGAATTCATTGAGGGTAAATTCTTAAGCCAGGCAAGCCAGGTAATAGACTTCTCTGCCAAAGGAGATGCTATACCAGACCTGTTATTCACCAGCACAAGAGAACTAATCAGTGACATCAAGACTGGAGTCAGCCTGGGCTGCAGTGATCCTGCATTGGTGGAGTTCATAATCCTGAGGAATATAGAACAAGCAGAGTAAAGTCAGGCCACTGAATTTTAGGAAAGCAAAATTCCTAAGTTCTGCTTCCTAAATTAAAACTCATTAAGACCCCCTGGAAACTGCCCTTGGGGACAAGGCAGCAGAGCAGAGCTGGCAGATCTTTAAAGATGCTTTCTAGAGAGCACAGGAATTCTCAATCTCCACATGAGAGAAATCAGGGAAGGATGGCAAGAGACCACCATGGATGAGTCAAGACCTGGGGTCAAAGTAAAAGGACAAGAAGGAAATGGAGAGTCAGTGGAAGCAGGGAGAGGTATCCTGGGAAGAATATAGGCATATTGCTTGTATGTGTAGAGATGGGGTCAGAAGGCCAAGGTGTGGCTGGAGCTGAAATTAGCAAGGGACACAAAGAATACTAAGAAGGGCTTCTACTGGTGTATCTGCCAGAAAAGAATGTCCAAAAGATGTACTGCTTCTGATGAACATGACCAGCAAACTGGGAACAACAGACAAGGTGCTCAATTTTTTGCCTCATCACTCTTCCCACACCTCTTGAGAGAGGCAAGGCAGGGACTGAGGGAGCAAAGTCCCTCCCACTGTAGGAGAAGACCAGGTTTGAGACCACCTGAGGAACCAGCTGAAACATATGTAAGTCTATGGGACCTGACAAGGTGCACCCCAAAGTCCTGAGGGATTTGGCTAATGTGGTTGTCAAGCCCATGATATTTGAAATGTCATGGCAGTCAGGTGAAGTGACAGGTGAAAAAGGGAAACATTGCACCCATCTTAAAAAAGCATAGAAAGGGAGATCCTGTGAACTACTGACCTGTCCAGGTCAGCCTAGACAGCCTCACCTCTATGCCTGGGAAAATCATGAAACAGATCCTTCTAGGGCTCAGAGCAACCTGATGTAGATGAAAATGCCCCTGCTCAATGCAGGAGCATTGGACTTCATGATCTTTAAAAGGTCCCTTTCAACCCAAATAATTCTATGATTAGATACTGGGCATATTCTGGACCTTAGTTTTCCTCCACCCATCATCATCTGATAATAAAAGTACATGTCAAAAATAAAATATTTGCATAACATAAATACATATCAGACAGGATTTTTTACAGAATAATACAGCAGGCACACATAGGCACAGGAACATGAAGCTGAAATGCCATTCAGGAGATCAGAACTTACGCACAAGAATTTATGTAAGGTTCATAGTTGTACTAATGAAGTATCAGCATGGCCTCAATCCAATTAAAATAAAGAACACATGATGTTTTGCTTAGGAAACAGAAGGATTAAAGTTTCATTACTTGTTGGACTTGTATGAGATGAAAACAATTTTTTCAACCTGTGCAGCAGAACACTGCTGACAAGGAGGATGTGACTGAGTTAATGTCTTCATCCTCTTCACTCAAAGGAGAACAGGGTCTTTACGAGAAACTTCTATTAGCTCTATCTTCAGTTTTCTGGCTTCACTTCAGAAACAGGCTAACCTTGAAGTTAACTTTGCTATACTGATTTTCACAATCCTCCACCGCACACACATCCACCATTTCTGAGTTTTCTTTGCTGCTCTCTTCCCTGAGGGATTTTGTAAAACAAGCATTTTAACTACTCCTCAAAGTGACTGGTAAATTGGAATAAGATCTGACGGAGAGGGCAGAGATGGTTGGGGTAAATTCAGGCTATAACAAAACAATTTAGAAACCAAATTATGAAACTTTCGCCAAACTGAAACATGACAGTGGTTACCTGTAGTAATCAGGGGAAACAAGGAATGAGCTGAGGCAAGAACACAGGCTGCTCCACAGGTTGTTCAACCATAGGCAAGAAGAAATACTGTAGATGCAAAATCTCTGAAATCACTCAGAGGAGTATTTGATGCTGGCAGTGGTGGAATGCAGCATAACAGAAAAGCAAGGAAGGAAATTGGTAGAGAAGGAGCAAACTATAAATTCTCAGAATCTTAGGAGAAGAAAAAGTAAGAAGAGCAAAACAAGTTGTTGAACATGGAATTAAATGAAAAGAATTCAGGTCCTGTGAAGAAAAAGGTTGATAGGAGTCTCCAGTCCTTAAACAAAGCACACCTAACTCAAATTGTCCTAATGCAGAAATGGCATGGGCAAAGAGACTAAATCTTATGGCTCTTCAGCAACCTCCTCCACAGAGAGGAGGCATGTAGATTCTGGAAAAAAAGATAAAATTACAAGCAATGATGGTACAGATGTACAGAGATGAAAATCAGAAAGGCTGTGGCAGAAAGTAACATACATCTAACAGAAAAAAACATGTTAAAGCTTGCATTTGTACAATATTAGTAAAAGGAAAACAAGTGATGAACAGACCTATTAAGAGGCATTTGAAGCTCTTATTAAACGTCACTGAGCAAGGAAGTGTTTAATGAATTTTTTTGCTTCAGTGTCCATTAAAAAACCACTACAGTTCAGGCAGTCAACAAAATTAATATGAGTAATATCACTAATATTTAACCTCAGGTTAGAATTCATAACAAACAAAGTAGATAAGCTACATAGTTTTTAGCTGGATGAAATTAATCCAGAGGAATTTAGAAGAACCCTCAGAGCCATCAGAAGTGGTATCTGACAGCTTGTACAGGACCAGGATGCTTCCAGGAGACTTGTGAAGAAATGACCATCTTGGGAAAGGGAGAAGTCAGAAATACGGATTACTTTGTTAAACTTCAACTCTGAGAGAAAACAAAACAAATAAACCATGTGGGAGCATCTACCCAGTATTTGGGAGGTAGTTAAAACCCCACCCACATCTGTCACAAACAGATCCAATGAAATGTGTTCCTTTCTATGACAAAGACCTTGTAGAGAGACCAGACAAGCACAAGAAACCACATACAGCGACTCTGCTGAGGGCTTTAACAGTGTTTCATGTGACTGGCAAAAACAAACTAGGAAAAATATGGTCTGGGTGAAAATATTACAGAGTGACTGGGGTATTCATTGTAAAATCTGCATCAGTAGCTGCAACGTTCATCAGCACTGGCAGCCTAAAGGAAGGAGGACTGAGAGGTGAGAGGAGTATTAGTTGCTGTAAAGAGGAAAAGAAAAACCTACCCTCCGTGCCCTTGGTGAACAGCTCAAGTACAGGCATCAAACCACAGCAAGATGGGGGCCTGGGGTTTATATGAGGAGTAACATTACAGTTTTACACATTCCAATCCTTCCTATTTTCTCCCCATTTGCTGTGTGAGCCTTGGAAAAAAATCAACATATGTCAACATTAGTTGCCATGAAATAGCCTAGTCAAGGCATAGATTTTTGGCATTTTTAATAATGCTTGTGCATAAACCCTCTTCACTCAGGGAAAGGAGAAGCCACAGGTCTGAGAGGCTGGAGACTTATATTCTGGTTGTATTATCAGTTCAGCACCTGATCTGAATAACTTTTACCTGTGCTTTGGTTTTCCCACCTATAAAAGGGTGGGAATTAATCTTGCTGCAATCTCTCAAATGCACTCAATTCTACCAGTAGAGCCCACTACATAACAGTTACACGCAGGTTCCATCAGTTCCTCAACTTGAAAATCAGGCTGTCTCTGCCTTTTATGCACTAAAGGAATTTCATGATGCACTGCCAGCTCATAGGAACGGGCACAGTGGGCAATACTGGTTTGCTCTGTGCAGTCTATGCCACAAGACAAGCCATGATGACATTTGCTGCTATTGTGAGAAGACACCATAACTCAGGAAGTACCCAAAACCAAATGGCAATAAAGAGAAAACGCAACAGGAAATAAGATTCTTAGCAATTGGGCAATAACAAGCCAAAGTGGAAAGTTTAAAGTGGCTACTTGAAAAAAAAGTCCTTGCACTTTATCTTCCAAGCCTAAAAAAAAAAAAAATCAACCTCAAGAAGGCATGCAAGGGAAAAAAAGCATCTAAAAAGGGGCAACAGCTTTGTGTCTGAGAGCATTAGTTAGACTGTAACAGGTTATTAAGCAGCTTGGCATTGAGAAAAGCCAAATGTTTATTTCCAGACCTCTGAAAACTGCAGGCTGAAATATGACCATGTGTCAAGTTACTATAAAATACGAGGACTCCTGGGGTTTGAACTGAAAGGTACATCTTAGTCTGTGAATAATCTGAAATGAAAAGAAGGCAAGTGATGGGTGAACCTGTGGCAGTTAACTTAAGCAAGAAGCTGTGAAAAGAGCCCAGTGTAGTGCTGCTTGGGCAAAGGGGGAAAACAGAGAGGCGAGCGGGGAGGAAATGCGCCTGTGCCTCCTCTCTGAAATGCCTGTATTTGGAACATGAAGGTTTTGTTCCCAGAGGATTAGAGAGGCAAAAACGAGAAGCCACATCCTGTGGCATCCAGCTGACTGGGAAGCAGAAGCCAGACCTACTCTTCTTTGCAAGTATTGCAGACTGGGGAGCCAAAAGGGAGAGGGATCTAGAGAAGCAACATCCAGGCTCAACTGAGCAGTGCTTTATCACCATCTCCTCCTCTGCCACCCTGGCTGGCACATCCTCTGCACTGTTTGCAAAAGCAAGGACACAAAAGCCCATTGGTTACCTTGTGCTCCAGCCTAAATAGAATCTGAGTGTGAAAAGTAGAATACTTGTTCCCATTTCTCATCTTTATTTTTAGACCTTGTAAGTGATTAATAATGGTGGTTTGAGACCTAGGGGGGAAAAAAGCAAGGTTGAAAGAGAAGGGATGGGGAAAAAGAGAGGAAAGAAAGAGGTCACCTGAGCAGACATTTTTGTTATGGCAGAAATTAAAAAAGCTAAAGGTCTTAGCACCTGTGATGTTACAGAGGCAGTTTGTGCTCATCAGCCTTTGCTAAAATATTTACTTTGGCTTCACGGCTCCCCTGACCCAGGCTTTTGGCACCATAATAGCACCATAAGGATCTAACACCAGACCCCTGGTAGGAGAGGTGTCATCAGGCTGGTTTTCTGGCACTGCCCTGGCTTAGCCATTGGCTACCGTGCTTCCATTATCACACCGGTGTGTCCACAGGGAGCAGAGCAGCTTTTGCCTCTGACTTTACTTCCCTGCTGTCTGCACTAGGAACTCTCCTTTACTTGCTCTGTAACAATAAGAAAATATCCAAAAGGATTTTGGCAGAGCTTAGAAATCATGCGCACAATCCACTCTGGAAGAGATGGGAGCAAACAGCTTTCTATTCAAAGACTGAGCTCATCAATAACATGATACTCCTGTATGCTGGGGTATTACCACTGCTAGGAGCGTCAGCTCAAGAAGTGGCAGAAGTCATTCATCCCTTCTGTTTAAATAGGAGGACAATTAGGAAGTGAAACATCCTCATATCTTATACAAGCAATCCTAGTAACATCATGGCCCTCTTGAATGGCCATAAGTGCTCAGAAACAGAACTGTATGCTCAATTCACATGACAGGGCTCTACCTGTGCCTGTCTGCCACCCATAATTTTCTTTTTCCTCCTAAATCTTTTAAAACTCTTTGTCAGTCTTGACAGAAGAAGTGAGGGCTCAAAGATACCAAATTTGCACAAGATCACAGAAATAGGTGCCTAATATTCCCATAAAGAGGAAGGGAGTGGCAGGACCTAAACTCTTCTTGGACACCAGAGAATCTCTACTGGTCAAGACCCTTTACTGGACTCCCATGTTTAGGGAACATTTCAAATCAGATCTTCTCTCTTATTAGGCACTGAAGGCTCCAGCTGATCCATAGGAGAGCAGATCCATTCTGACACCTACCCAGGCAGCTACAAGCTAAATCTCTTATAAAGCACTAGCTAGGAGTTGTACAAACAATGTTCAGAAGTGCTTCAGCACTCACTTCTTGAGAACAGGTATTTAAATGAGACTGGCAGTCAGAGAAGCATCAAAATAAAGGGCTGAATGTCTTGAACATCTAAGTGCACTAAGTATGGACAGATTGGCCCTGGGGGTCACATTTGAGAAATGTGAGCCCAGCTGCTTTGCATTCATAACAACAGGATAGCTGACCCCACTCCACTAACTCGGGCACAGGGAAATGTCCCCTTTTCCCCTGGGGAGGGTCCTTCCAACAGCCTAAGCAGCCCAGGCCTGCTGAGGTGAGGATGGCTCACGACTACAATCCAGTGAGGCAGCGGCACAGAAGCTCATCCAAGAGGTCCCATCCAGGAGGAAATGCACAGCACAGTTAGAGAATGTCTCGGTGTCAGTCCTGCTGGACAGCTTTGTTCCAACATCAGGACAATGCAATGAGAGTCTTCCTCAAAAGTGAGACCAGAACATCCTGTGACTGCAGTACTGTAATGTCTGGTGCCCCAGACCCTCCCTTTGCCAAACTCATCACTGGTATTACTGGTAAGGACCAAACCTCCTCAGTACGCCAGGGGGGAAGGAAAGGATGAAGGTGTATCTCTCTTCTCTTTTCATTGCAAATTGCATTCAGTTTACATGAACACACCCTGCAGAAAAAGAAGCTGATGTTCCACATGGAGGAGCAGTGAACGGGTAGGAGAGCTTATCCAGAGCAGTGCAGAGTCCAGCAGAAGAGTCTGAGACATGAGCTGCACTGCTTATGCTTTGACTGCAGCCTGTTGCCTGGCCCTAGACACTTTATTTCACCCCTCTGCCTCCTGTGAGCAGCAGGTGATGATGCTTGCCTGTGTGCTAGCACATTTCCAGATTGGACTCACAGAGCTCTCCTGCACATCCCTCACCTCCCCTTTTACCCTCCACTCCCTCTGGCAGAAATCTTGATGGAAACCCAGCAGAGCAGACATAAATACTAGCACTTCTTCCACAGTACAAGTTTAAGCTGGCCTGAGAGCAGAATTCAGAATAAAATTTAAAAAGCAATCATCACATTCACAACCCATGAAAAACAAGTGCCCGGCCCCTGGCACAGCTGGGAACTGCACTGCAGTTACTGCCAGGTGAAGTCAGCAACTTGTTCAGTGGGGATGGGGAAGAAAGGGTAACCTTATGCCAAATTCATTCAGGTATCACCTGGACTTAAGAGACTTCCAGCGCCCTCCAGGCTCCCTCCACACATCTCCACCTGCCTTTCTGCATCTCCTACACCAGCTCTACCATAGTAAACAAGGTTTCCTTGTCACCAAGTCCTCCTCTTGCTGTCCTATAATGAAGAACAGCTGTGTCAGGCATGTCCAAAACAAAGCTTTACACATTCCTGGTGGAACTGCCTCCTCACCGCCAAAACCCCCAGACTTTATATTTACTACAGAAAATTCAAAACACAACCGCTTTTCCTCCTCCAAGCTGTAATTTCCTCCTTGACAGGCCTGTCAAATTTAAGATTTCACTTACTATTCTTATCTCAAGTCTCTGCTTCCCCCCTGCCTCACCACTTAGCAAAGTTGACAGCTCTCCAGCACCATGAACACTGCTACAAGTAGTTTCTGTGGAGCAGAGTAGGACATGCTCCCTTCTCTGAAAAAGACTGCAGAGGGTGGTTTGAAGTAGAGATAGGAAAATCACCATGACACAACAAGAATCCTTCTGAACTGTACTAGAGTTTCTCAGCAGGTGGACCCCTGTTTAAAAACAGGCAGGTGGTGAACACCTCTCCTCTCCTGTGTTTTACTTTACATTCTATTTTCTGATAGCTTTTCCCAGGAACTAGCATGGCAAAATTCAGAGGGAGAGCCTGAATTTTGGATATTTCAGGCCCGGTTCTGCAAACCAAAGCAGTCTGGGTAAATCAGCTTAAGTTCCAATACGAAGAAAAGGGATAGGGGCGTACTGTGAACCGATGAACATTTTACCCCTCTGGTTTGACTGCAAAAAGCCAGGTCTTGAACTTGGCCTTTGCACACACAAAAGCAATTAAATTGATTTTTGTAGATTGCACTCTGAAAACCGTAAGGACAAACATACAAGGATCTGAACGACTCTACGAACCCCACTGAGTGATCATCTGTAAATTTTGCTGCTCACAAGAGGAAAAAACCACTATAAGCAAGCCACTGACATAGCCAAGGCATGCAGGATGAGTTCAGGCACTAGCAGTACCTGTCAATGCGTGCTGTTGTAATGAAGTGGCTTTAAGTACTACAGTGATCTCTGAGTGAACTAGATCGAGTCACACACAGCCCTCAACTGCCACATAAGGGTTTCAGACAGGTCCTAGGGTACCAAGGATGAGGTTGGTGATGGAGCTTAGCAGATCCTCTCATGAGCAGGATCCCACACTGCCAGTCACAGACTGCAGTCTGGAAATGGTCTGGAGGGGAGCACAGGGATGTATATTGGCACAATCTGTGCAGCCATTTGCAGAGGAGGTTTCTTACGCAGGCTGTGCTCACCCCTTAGTCTGAACTGAGTTTTAATACATGCTCCTGCAAATTGCTGCTGAAGTCTCGTCTGCCTTTTGCTTCTCAATTCTCCTCCTACCCAGCGGTCTCTGTTACAAGAACAAGGGCAACCTTAGCTACCAATGGCCTCAGTGATAAGGAGGAGTGGCCACCAGCCAGGGGAAAGCAGTAGCACTGTACTTTCTTTCCTGACCTTTTTAACCAGTTGTTTGAGCTCCAGGCCAGCAATTTAAGTTATCAAAGTTTGCTCCAATGTTATATAAACAAGCAACGGAAAGTCTGAAATCAAAGACAAGCAGAGAAAGGTCAAAAAACAGCTTCTCCCATCAGACCTTTAAGAACATTATTTCTTGAACAGCCAGGATGTATTAAGACTACCACCACAAGGCTTGCCCTCCTTCAAGCTATCTTCAGGCAACAATTTCCATAACACTGGAATTTTTGAGGCTTAGAAAAGAAAGTTCTCTGTCAGCCTGACTGCCAAAAAGCAAGTTTTCCTGCCTTTTAACTCCTACCTGGTTCTCCTTCTAAATCCAGCTACTTTGCTACAGGCAGCGTGATAGATCACATACTATGGAGAGATCATTCCCTTTCCACCTCCTCCTTGCTCCAGATGATCAGAAAATCACTCAGCTATCCCAGGAAGCTCCATCTCACCAGAGTGCCTAGAGGCCATTAGTAGCAAACATCAGCCATCATGGAACTCTCTAGAGCTTGTACCTGCACCTATGTTTCCGTAAAACAGGGCAATGCCAGCCACATCCACAACCACCTCAAATCCCACCTCCCAAAAAGGTCCTTGGCAAACTGACTACAGTGAGTTAGCAGAAGTTCTCAGAGGGATGGTTTGGAAACAATTGCTCCTACTCACCCTCACAACAGATTTTCACAAACTACTGGCAAACCCTGATAACTGCACTGTTCCAGCAGAAAGAGGTAAATCAATGTACCCGACTCTTGAGTACCACAGCACGCACAGCATTCCTAATTCCTTAGCTAATACAAATCTACCAATAAGAAGGAATCAGCCCATTCTGTGTTGGCAGGAGATGCTCACTTGACCTTCGACTAGAGCATTGCTGTGGCCACAACCAGTCTGGCTGCTCCAGTGCCTCTGAGCCACCAGGTGGGTGGCCTTAGGGAAGAACTGAATCAGAGACAGCTTCTGACCACCAGCTGGCAATCAAAGCCAATCTCGGCAAAATCTACATAGGATGCGGTTGCCAATATTTGGTCTATGATTTCCTGTCTTACACACAATTTTATTACCCTTTAGCATAGATGCAGGGCCACTGTATGATTTCTACACCACCCTACACTTACCAGCTCCAGCACCCAGCTGCGCTCTCTGGAAGATTCCTCGTAATTTTCCTGAGTAAGCTATGGAGAATAGGTAGGGAAAGGAAGAGAAGAAAAATATTTTCATGATAGCTATAGAGACATCTGTAGAGCAATTCTTTTTTTACTGAATCAGACCTATAACATTACTGAAGCAGAATAATCAGGGTAGATCTCTTTTGGGAAGAAAGTGTGTGGGACACTTCTGTGCAAGAAAGAAGTTTGAGATTGGGTCAAGGAATAGTCAAGATGCGAAAAAAAAGGCAGCGTTGGTGATTTCAAATTATAATCATAACGTGCTTCTTGGTCTTTCATTACCCTCATGAATTAAAAATTGTGCAACCTCTTTTCTAAAACCTCATGAAACCCTATAAAATACATCTACTGTGCTCTTCCAAAAACAGTCCATGAAACGGGACATTTCCTGGCACAGAACACTGTAATGCTTCAGTCTTCCAGAGCAGCATTAAACCTGCAAGTCACCTCAGTCCAGCTACAGTCCTGCACAGCCATCCCTGCTAACATTTGGATCAGGTCTTGCCATTCTGCTGTTTTGGAAAAAATGAACATACTAAATACATGCAAGTAAGAGTGAATGATAAAACCCACATAAAGAACAGGAAAGACCCGCTATTTTCAGGAAGGAACGGGGAAAATAGAAGAAGTTATTACATTTCTCTCACCAACTGCCATGCTGCTTTGTTGAGATGCAAGAACTCCCTTTTACAAAGTGCTAGAGGTTATATGGTCACACCCAAAGCCATTAATTCAGGTCATGCTTGGAAGAGAGGCAAGAGATGATGGTAAGCTTTGCTGAGGACCTTGTGAAGCCGTAATAGTTTTAGATCATCTAGTTTTAGAACTTGGCACGTACAAATACACACACACATTCTGCTGCAATACCTGCAGCAGAACCCCACCATCCTTGAAGCACCATGCAGGGACAGTCCTCAGCCTACAGCAATGGCCTGGAATGCTCGCAGACAAGCAGGAGAGCCCAAATGAGATCCACCAAGAACTTCTCCCTCCATCTTCCTCTGGTGGCACAGCATAGCACAGGGACACCAAGGCTGAGGGTGCTACCAGGAGACAGATCATCCAACTCCCAGCCAGCTGCTGGAACTCAACAGCCCATATGCCAAGCAGTCACTGGCACCTGGTAGTGAGACCTTGCAAAGAAGGATTTAAGTGATTTACAGTGCACTACTAAAAATTTAATTTTTGCATTACCTCCTCCCTAAGCTTTCAAGAAACCAAAAATTTCCAATGACTGTTTTAACTGTTATGGGTCATATTTCCTCACACATCTACTCATCCTTTAATTTTCAGATGAAAGCTTTGATCCTTAAGCAATCATCATCTTTGTTTAGCTGGATGAAACTGTGAAGGTGAAGAACTGACAGACCAATTTGGCCAGGGACCAGCATTTAATATTTATTTTCTCTTGCAGAATCATGAAACAAGGCAGATGAAAGAGGTTCTTGGTCTAGCCTAGTAGAGCCAGTAATAACTTCTCGAAGTTAATGGCCCATGTGACAGGAATGTGCAGTAACTGTCCATAAGCAGTGGACATACTCTCAATTCCCTGCCACAGATGAAATGAGTCCATTAAATGCTTAGTGAAGACAGGTTTCTGCTTCTGTTCCGATAAACAAAGATACAGGATGACTCCAAGCAGAAGTGGACAAAGCCAAAGCAAACTTTTGGTTGCATATCTTGTGAGAGGAGAGCCAAGAATGCTGACCAATTGTCATAGTTTCTCTAGAGAAAGTCCGTTTTATTCTAGGACTTCAGGAGTGACATACTTTTGTTTCTAGAAAAAAGCCACTGCTGCCACAGGTCTAGGCGAACAAGCATGATATGGAGGACACTTGCTATTTCTCAGAATGCAAGAGCTGGTGGGGGATAAAAGGGGTGGGAGCAGTGGTTAAGTTGCCAGGCAAACACGTCTGAGACAAGCTGTGGGAAATATGTTTTTCATGTGGATAGCACGTAAATTGAGGAACTCAATGTCACCAGATGCTTTGAAGATTAACCATAAAATTTGTCTAATCTCTTTTCCAGTCAATTGAATTAGTCCATCAGGGTCTATTAAATGTGATGATGGAAATGCAACCTCCAGTTCAGGAAGTTTTTAAACCACTGATTGCTGAAAGCTGAGTATGCCTTATGAAGGAAGCATATCCCAATTTTTTAATTTACCCTATTCATTACTGGACATATGAGACACCCACCACTGTTTTGTCTGAGCTAATATTAAAGGGTCTTTCTACAATTGTAGATCTCTACAGATCTAGCATAGTTTTAACCTCTCCCAAATCTCTCTCACTCAAAATGTGATCTAGTTAAAAGAAAATGAACAATATTGATGGTTTAGGAATTATGACCAAGAAAACGGTTAGAAACACTTGTTTTGCCTCCTAGGAAGAAAATTAGGACTGTATGGTAAAACATCTTAACTACAAACTTTTAAAACTGAATTAAATTGTTCAAGTTGTTCTCTGCCTGGAGAAGACTACAAAAGGCTGCATTTATAAAAAGCAGGACTTCACTTAATAATTTCAATAAAATTTCTTAATTAGAAAGTTTGTTAAGCATTATAGTAGAAAGAGACAGAATCCTCTTCATGTAGTATCTTCAGGAACAGGTACAGATAAATCGTTGTCAAGATGTCTTGATAAGGTCTACAAGGTGGTCCAGGTAGGTTGATCCCACTTCTGCTCATAGGAAGAATTGCATGATTTATCAAGTCTTTTCCAGCCTATGTGTCTAGGACTCCCATGAATTCAAGATGTCAAGAATGAAATTAGCAAACGCTAAAGAATGCAAAGTATAGAGGAGGCAATACACAAGGGGAGACAGAGTTGCTCTTAGAAAATGTTACGTTTTATCACATTGGCATTTCTAAAGCCTTGTGAGAAAGTTCAAAAGAATTGCTATACCCCATTTGATAGAGTCAGTAGTAGGAGAGAAGGGAAATCTGCACTGATGATGATAAGCTGCTCTGATAAGAACAGAATTGATAAAACTCTTTTCCCACTAATATCTGTCCAGTACCACTGTGATACTTTCACAGTTAAAAACCTTTCACCTCCCCTGTTTCATGCCCACCAGGCAAAGAGTACTGCTTGGCTGCTAGTCGGGAGCTGTGTGCAGGCTGATCATCTGTCTAGCACATGTGCCATGCTTGCCGGCCCACATCACGTTTATTTGGCAAAACAGACCCCGGGGCAGTGTCACAGCTGAGTCCCGCGGGTCTCCTCCCCGCTCAGGGCACAAACCTGTGCTCCTCACTGCTGCCCACCCAGGAGATTCACCGAACTTAAAGACACTCAACTACTACCCTCGTTACAAGTCCTCTGCCTAACTCGTCATCAGTGGGCATCAACTGGACCCATCATAGGAAATTTATTATTCAGGTAGTCATTGGTTCACCTACCGGTTTCAGTGTGATCCAGCTTTCCTCTAAGCTGCTAAATGGAAGGTTAAAGGGTAACATGACAATAGTTTAAATGAACCTACTTTTCAAAACAGAGGGCCTGCCATCACCACGGACAAGGATATAACAACACCAGCTGTCACATACTAAAATCTTAGAATTGCTTGGGTGGGCCTTAAAAATCATCTAGACTGAACACCTCTGTCATGTGCAGGGACACCTTCCACTACACCACATTGCTCAAAGCCACATCCAGCCTGGCCTTGAACACTGCCTGGGATGGGGCTTCTCTGTGCAAAATCCTCCAGTGTCTCACCACCTTTAGAGTAAAGGATTTTTTCCTAATATCTAATCTAAACCTACCCTCTTTTAGTTTAAAACCATCACCCCTTGTGCTTTCGCAACAAGCCCTATTTAACAGTCTGTCCCCATCTCTCTTATAACCCCCCTTGTAGTATTGATAGGCCACAATAAGATCTCCCTAGAGCCTTCTCTTCTCCAGGCTGAACAACCCCAACTCTCTCAGCTTTCCCTCACAGAAGAGGTGCTCCAGCCCTCTGGTCATTTTTGTGGCCTTCCTCTGGACTCACTCCAGCTGGTCTGTCCTATGCTGGGGGCATAGGACTTTTTATATCATCATCTCTCCCTTGCTCTCATTGCAAATTGCATTCAAAGAAATATGCACCAGACTCAGGTGGGCATTCTCTCTCTCCTCCAGCCACCCCCAGTTTCCCAACATCAGAAATGTCTCATTTCTGGCACAGGTTTTTCCCCATGTTGGCAACAGTGGTTCTTAGGTACGTAATTCAGGTGGTTCTTCAGTAGGTAATAATCTATTAGCTATAAATAAACAAAAGGTGCTGCCTTGGGAATTAGCTGCCATAATCTATTGTATTAAAAGGATGAAAGCATCATTTTGGTCAGACGGTTTACAGAAGACAACACGGTTTACAAGACAACAGATTAAATTATGTGCAATTAAATAGCTGGATTAAGTCTCAGGGCTCGATCCAGAATGTAAAACAGACAAGCAAGCAAGTCCTTGTCACAGTCCTTCTCTCTGCACAATCTTCCATCCCCACTTGAGACTGAGATCCACATAGATTCCTGCTTATCCAGAAAGGAAGATGTCAAAAATTGCCAGCATTGCCATGGGCAGTAGTGCTTTAGTCACTAATAACAAAGCCAAACAACAGGCAGCTTTAGTTATTAATGGTTGCAAACACTGACCCTTTCACCCCTGCTGTGCTTGCTTCAAATCTGTATCATCCTCTGCCTCCTTTACTGAGTGCAGGAAGGATGTGGTTCACCAAGAACCATTTCCCAAATTCATCCCAATTGGTCTATTAATTATCCTTTAGCTTCAACATGAGGAAACAGTTTCTACCTTCTGCAGCAGGTCTATTTTTAGTGAAGCATCAATTTGCCTCTATTTTGTTATCCCTCACTGTTAATCCTGCCCACACAACAAATCTGGCATTGATCACTTGTGGTAGACAAGTATTTTTGGCTTAGGCTACGAAAGAGGCATGAGGAAGGGTGTAGAGAAAAGGAGTCTTAATAACCAGAAAGGGTATCATTCAGAAACAAGAATTCATATGGAGAAAGCAAACCTAACCAAAAGAAAAAAAAAAAAAAAAAAGGAAGGGTGGGGCAGAATGTGTTCTTAATGTGTGTTTGTGAATATAAATCTAGAAAAGTGACAAGAATCCCTCAGCTTCTGCAAGTGCAAATTCACATCAGCAAATTCAAGTTCACATGAAAGAAGGCTTCAGTATTGGATAGCACTCCTGGTGTTTCAAAGACAGCCCTGCCTGCTGCCCAAGACCATCCCTTCCTACAAAACCATGGACCTAGCTCAACAGAGGAGGCAAGACTGACAGATCATTTTGCTCAAGAAAATGCTGCTCTGAATGATGGTCCTGCTACTTGAAAGGGGAAAGGGACAGAACAAAAAGAAACATCCTCCTTGTCTGCATTCATCCACCTTGCAGTCTCAGTCCCTAATTCCACATTCTGTCCCTCATCCAGCCCATCTGATCAGACCTGTTTCCTTAGAGAAGGTCTGAAGGTGAGTCCAGAGCTGGACTAGATGCAACAGATGGAGCAGCATAAACTGTGTGCACACCATAGTGCTTCCATCATCGGGATTTAATCATTAACTTGCTCCATCTAGAAAAGACCTTTAAAATCATTGAGTCCAACCATCATCCTCACAACTCACCTTGTAACCCAGATCTTCTTTGAGACTGCCCAAGCTGGGAAAGGTGAAAAAAAGCAGCATGGCCAGTTCCCTTTGTACGCTCTGTAATGGTGAAAGGCAAAAGACACTGAAAAAAGATAAAACTGACTTGAAACTTTATCTGAACCTCTACCTTTGTGAGCTCAGCTTTACACAAGCCCATCCACAGCACTGGCTCTCTTCTACAAGCTGAGAGCTTAAGAGCCTTGGAGCACCTTGAGGTTACTGCTGCCCCTAAACCCCAGCCTGTGAGAAGCAAGGGGCCCCTCAAAATTAGTCAAGCCAAAGGAAGCCTGAAACTTGATGACTGTAGTTTATTGGACTCGGGACAGCAAGAAGCAGACTCAGCTCTGCCTGAAAATATCATTAAAGCTATAGGTCCTGTTATAAACTGAGGAATCTATAGCACAGTAGGAGGCAAAGACAGAGGCACCAGGAAAGGTAGAAGGCACATAACTACTCATAAACTGGTTATTGCTGTGTGCATACATGCTTAACACTTTCATCCTTCAGTCACTATTTTGATCTATGCTAGCCTGGGATATGATCTCCAGCCATGGTGTGTGCAAGAAAGGAAAATAATCCTCATTTGATCTGGAAATCTCATATTCCTGACTCTGACTGCTGAAAGAAACAACTCCCAGACAGGCCAGGTGTTTAAATAGCTTGGAACTGGAATTTACTGCCCTAAGCCACAGTTTAGCAGTTGGTAAACTTGGACATCTGCCAGTGCCCTAGATTATTAACCATTCCTGTAACTCCATCAGCATTCCAACTTCCTCTGGAAAACTGAGGATCTTGAACCAGACAAACAAGAGAAACTAAATCTCAGGGATGCCTATGATCAGTCCAAACACACCAGTTGTCTACAGCTATGAGTGTGTCCACCCCTTCAAATATAAACCAGAGACAGGGAAGCTAAACCTTGTGGCAAGACATTTATCTTAGCGCTACAGTCCAAAAGAGTCTTCAGGAAAGAAGCACAGTTTGGGAGGCAAATTAGTAACCCAGAACAGCTCCCAAGATTGCTGTCAGTAGCTAGGAGGAGCAGGACAGGAAGGTTATGAGGCTCCACCTAGAAGTCTGCCCCAGAGCCCCAGGCCAAACGCTGCTGCCTCCCATCCACTCCCCAAGGTGTGGCCAAACCCAGCGTAATCACCAGCTCTGTGCAAGGTTCATGGGCACTGCTGGAGTCTTCTCCCGTCATCCTCTTCTCTACATCAGCAAACAAAAGGCCTGAAATATTACTGGCACATTTTTTTTCTGGATTCTCAAGTCTGTAAATATCAATTTAGCTGGCTTTTTTTGTGTTTGTTGAAGTTAAGCAGAGAAAAACTGGCGTGTTTGGGATTCCTACAAAGAAGAGCTGAAGCTAGAGGAAAGTTAGAGCAGAGGACTGTCACATGTAGAGGATAGGCCAGGCCTCTCAGTACAGAGGTAGCGTGTGCTGCTTAAGGGAGGTTGCTCAAAGGCTTTCAGTTGAGTGTTCAATTATGGTCTCCCTAAGGCATCTTAGAGATGTCATCATTTCTTCCATCCTATTTTTCCTCATCTGTGAAACAGGAAAATCTCTTATTTCCCTACATACTTTTATTTTTTTTCTGGTCAGATATTATATCCTAGAGAAGTTCAGGACTGGTTGTGGTCTTAGTTAAGACTTGAGGCCATGAGTTCATCCACAGTAGAGCTGAGCTTAACCCAACACCAAGGGAGGCAAACAGAGATCCCTTCCCATCTTCAGATTTGCATTTCTCTACTTCCCAAGGAGCAGCTCTTATGCAGACAGATCCATTCCCACTGTGCTATCACTGCTAGGAGGTGGGAAACTTTCTGGAAAGGCTCTCCCTCTGCTTCAGCAAGGCAGAGATGTTCAGTCTTTGCTTCCTCCACAAGCACCACACCTAAACTATAAATCATATTTCAGAAGGGGGAAGATTTTTTTTTTTAGTTCTTTTCCCCCCATTTTAACCTTTTGCTAGGGTGTGGAAAGTGAATAAACCCAACTGAGCATTCCTTACTTAACAAATTTACGGTTGGCTGCCTAATTAGGAATTTAATAAATGTGACTTAATTATCTCTTAATTAGATTGCTTTATTAATGCCCATGGCCATAAGCCCTTAGGGCTCTCAATCTTGTTAGATCTCAAAAGCTAGGCTGAGTCAACACTTGAATAAACAGTTGCCAATAAAATACCTTGTGCTGCCAAAGGTGGCATTTGAATTTTGCTTGATGATTCCCTTCCCAGGTTGAACTCTGTACCTTTGCACAGTGCCAGCTAATCTTTGCTCTCAGAGGTTTCTTTTCTGCATGAGATGCAAAGTAGAGAATAGACTACTTTTGACAGAGCTAACAGCAAGCAAAGTTTTAAAAATCTTACTGGCCAGGCCATATTCCAGCTGCAGTAATTACAGTTCCCTTTACTTAATTCAATTTTCACCAGAAACCAGTTTTCTCCACTTCTGAAGAGCTGTTGTGCAATGCTTTCTTATACTGCTAAGGCCTGTCAACATGACAGATTTTTGGCATCTTCTTAGGTACCTGAAGTACCTATAAAACACTCCTTGACCATCTAGGACTCTCATTACTGTTAATATTAGAAGAGAAGCACATATGGACAGCTCTCACTTCTATTCCCAAGTGACTCTTCAGTTGTAAGCAACTTCAACCTTTTCAGGTGGAATTTTGCCCTTCTGGTTTCTGCCAGAAAACTTTTTGGAAAGTTTGGTTCAGCTGTTCTTTAGTTTTAAGACAGTGAGTAGGCGGGGGCCTACTGTTGACATGATTTAAAAGTTAAAATAAGTATTCTGTCACCTTGTCTTGAGTAATCCCTCACTTCACCAGGAAAAGGGAACCTTAAAGTTGGCTCACACACGCACTTGTTAGTTTTCCAGTGAAAACATATCTCAAATTAGCTGAATCACATCAATGCCTACTGAGCTAACTTACCCAGAATCTGCTACTTAAAATCCAGGAACAAATCCAGAGGTGAATGTCTTAGGCAATAACCACTCAATAGCAGCAACGGTGATAGAGGTCATGGCCCTTGAATGTTAGCAAAGATATTTTTCAGAGCCTGTTCTTGAGGTTAAAGGAAGGTGACTTGAAGGAAATATTGCATCCAACTCCTGAAGAAGGGAAAATGATACTGTAAAAAAAACCAAACTGTTCCTGATTTTGGTTTGAAGAAGTAGAAAAGCAATCAACACCTACCCCCCAAAAATCCCGCTCTTAATTCAGTACAGAGTAGAGCAGCAGAAATAGCTGAATCAGTGCACTGCAGGTGAGGCAGCAACACCTAGGAACAAACACCTCATGAGGTGACACCTCAAAAAGGGCCTATAGCTGACAGAACAGCAGCACGAAGCTGCTGTTCAACACAAGTCTCTTATGCAGCTAGCAGAAGGAAAGGGGGTATCAGACAATGAATAGTTCCTTGTTTTTGCAATTGCTAAAACAGATATTGATGAAAATCCATGGATTTTAGGACCTTGTACTCAGCAGACCATCTCTTGTCCTTCCAAGGCATACTGAGCCTTAGTACCATGTTTTCTCTCCTGCAATGGGAAATATCCATTGTTTCTTACATGCGAAACCACTGCAGCCTCGCACACATTTTCGCCTGGCCTGGCAATAAATAAAGGTGTGTTTCCTGGCAGGCAGTTTGTTTCTCTTCCAAGCCACCCTGAGTGGTCTGTTCAGCTTTATAGCCAACATGGACTGCTGTGGCACAGCACACTGAGAAAACATCCTGAACAGCTTTGTTTGGGGTTGACATCTCTGACATGGAGCCAGTGCCTTGTGGAAAGCTGCAGTGTGGGACTGACCTCTAGAGCAGGACAACTTCTGTTTCCTTCCCCCCCTTACCACAGATCCTCCTTGTGTTAAAACAGGGGAAGCTGTATTGTCAGGGATGGGGTGGGAACCAGGAAACTGGAAATGAGAGGCCCAGCCACTTCTCTTGACTTCACCACTCTCCTCCTCTGCCTCCCTAAGTTAGCTGCCACTTCCCCACATTCGCTCTCTGCTGTACCACAAAGGTGGCCAGGCTGCAAGGGTCACGAGCTCTTCAAGCCATGGCAGCTTCTCAAAATATGTATGCTTCCAGCCTAATGCAATGGGGAACATGGCTAAAATATTTGAAATAATTAAACATCAAATAATAAACCCCATAATGTAGAGGAAGGGCTGGTCAGCTTTTCTTCTTTTTATGCACTTGAAGGGTAAATGCTTTGTAGCACAATTGTGTGTCAGCTAATCTGTGAAGTGGAACATTAAGGAAACATCTCTTACTCCTTTGTCCCCAGATGTAAAACACCTCTGGCCTTTGTGTGACAGCCACAGAAGGATGGAGGACAGACCTCACCAGTAAGGTGTTTCAGAGCACCAGCAGCAAGAGCGTGAGCCTGTTGTCACTGGCATTCACTTGTCACCCATTTTCAGGTACTTGCCCCTCCATGCTCTCACCCATACCACAGCTGCTGCTTTGCCAGCTGTCCAGGCCCACATCTCCAGCCAGTCTCACAAGCAAGGGAACCTGGTGCTCTCCATCAGCCTGTCCATGCAATGTCCGCTCCTCCTGGGCGGGCACCAAAATTCAACAGATGGGGTGCTTGACACAGAACTTCAACAGCTTGTGTCCTCTTCCTTCTGCTCCCTACTTCTACACAGCTTGTTCTACACAGCTTGATGAACACTCTCTTTTTCTTCTCTCCCTGACTCTGGTGAATAAAGCTATGAGAGCCACAGAGCAAGAACAGCCACCCTTCAGCTTGTTTTCACTTCTCCTAGCCTCTTCTCTTATGGAAGTCTGACAAAAAAACTTTGACAACAAAGTTAGAACTTTAGTGGCCTCCCTTCTACGGCCTGCACTCACAGATCACCCAGAGAGCAGTGCCAAGGACAGCCAGTAGCTCTGGCCCCACAAGTGCCAGGCCACCAGCACACACACGGGGAAGAGGAAGTTGTTATCAGGCCCCAGTAACACAAAACAGCTGTGCCTGGGTAGGGCAGCCACTGCTCACCCTGCTGGGGGCTGAGCAGCAGCTGTGCTCCAGAAACCTGCTTTAGCTTGTGGCCCAGATCCAATGAATAAGGAGGCACCTCAGGAGGTCCCAATGAAATCAGCACCCAAAGCCTTCATTTGCCTGAGCTGCTTCAGCAAAACATCCCACAGACCTTACTAGCAGGGCCTCTCTTTGAAGACACCCCTCTCTCTGAGTTTTGCTGGCTCAAAAGGGTGATACTGCAGCACTCCCCAGTAAGTGATAGCTGTAGCTAAAATGTATTGGCCTGGCACATTAGAAATCGTAAAAAAAAAAAAAATTCCATCTCAGCCTTCCACTGACCTGCCTTGGCACCTCAGCCCCACCTCAACTTGCAGCACAGGTTGCTCTGTCCCACACCCTTGCCCAGCTCCAGCAGTGCAATTCAAAGCCAGCTGCTAAAGGTAAGGGTCTCTTGTGAAGCCTACATAAGCACCCAACAAGAGAGATCTGCACTGGAAAAAAGCCTTCAACAAGGCTGTTCTAGCTAGGGGATGAGCAAAAGAAAGGTAAAGTAATTTAAAATGCACCATTCCCAGAGGCCCTGCTGTCTCCTACCCAGGGACTGTTTACCTGTCAGGAGGATGGGAAACTTACAAAATGACCCATGACAGCACTCATGCAATCTCCTCTCTTCCAGAGCACATAGGTGGCCCAAGCCAAAAGGTTGTACAGAGAATTATTTTCTCAATGTCAGAGGTTAAAATTATCTGTGTAAATATTATAGCAGTAGGTTAACAACACAGGCTGCATCCCCATCCAGCCCACTTAGTATCCCAAGGCAGGCAGGTCAGCTCCAGCCCAGGTTTCAATTAAAGAACACATTGTGGTTAAAACTGTCCCTGCCTGCTTTGCTTCAGGGTTTAAAGTTCCTTCACAATGCATCTGCCCTTAATGCAGGTTTACTATTAGTCTCATCTACATTATGGCCTCCTCAACCCACTAGGATGACCAGGAAATCCATGGAGAGAGAACAAACAGATGCCACATGGCAGTCCTTCAAAAAGGTACATGGTCATTTAATAAGCGGAGCTTAGACTTAATTAGCAGCGCTAAAGGGAGACTTGTAGTGTAATAAATCTCAGAATAAGAATTAGCCTCCCTTTGGCACCTTGCTGGTCATTTTTGGCAAGAAATGGCAAGACATGAAGGAATATTAAACCTCACAGTTCAGGGCTGGAGCCAGATTCAGAGATGTGGAAGAGACATCTCAGACTTTTTTTTTTTTTTTTTTTAACAGGAAAGAGATCTTGCATTTTCCTTTGAAAAGAGCCATGATATCTGTGTTGGCAACAGGTGAAGAATATATATTTCAAAGCTGTTGTGGGACAATTCCTAGACCAAGACATGCCCACATGAACACACACATCGAGAGTGGGAAGGAGCAGCCACTGTGGGCATCCGCACACCATAGTGGGGACATGAGGCAACCTCACCTCACTGCTGCAGTGCTCTCTCCTTAGTGACAGGCACCAGAATAGCTTTAAAGCTAAGTCAAGTAAAGGACATGGTAATGTAGCAAACCTGCTACAGTGGCCAGAAATTGGCTCTGTGACTCTGACACGTGGATCTGCTCAGCCCGGTGTTTTCAGCCAGCAACTCAATGGGGAGACAATTGATTTGAGCACAAATATCACGTACCTCAAATAATATTTCTGTTCTGGCTTTGAATCCCCTCTGCAGACAGTTCTGTACAAACGCATTCAAAGGTGTATTTTGCTTTTATCTGGCCAGCAATAACATTCACCCAGAAGCATGAAGAATAATAGCCCAGTCCAGTTGTGGAAAGACTACTCTTTATGGAAATGCACAATCTTCCTTTAACTTGAGCATGCACACAGATCTCTCCAGCTCACATCATTCATTACTTCTCCACAGAAGAGTTCTCCGGTCATCCTTTCATTGCCAGGATTCTTCCTGTGCTACATGTAAGGATTTGAACTCCTGTAGGGATGCTACTCCTTCCCTTGGGAGATCATTACAGGATTTGACAGTTCTCACTAACATTTTCCAGCATTTCCTGCTGTCAAACAAAACTGCAAATATTCAACAAAAAGTACACTCTACCAAGCCTTGCACACACTGATGGCAGAACCAGGGCTCACAGCTGGAAAAAAACCACACGGGTTGTCCTACTGCGAGCCATGTGCATCTGCTGCCCATGTGGAGCCCTCGAACCCTTTCAGCCACTGCTCCTCTTCCTGCTTTGATTCACATGGATGTGATTTTCAACAGGTGAGATCATCTTTTGAAAAAGTTTTATGTTTGGCTATAAACAGGCCCCAGGACTGTGTGTGACTCGGGAGAGGCATGGAGGCTGTGTTCATGAGGCTCACCATTTCTTTCCAAATGGGATGCTCGCTGCATGTCACAAACTGCTGGTGTATGAGATTGCTCTTTCCCACACAAGCGTGTCTCTACTTCTCCTTGCAGACTGAAGTAGGATGAAAGTATAAAACTTCCCGCAAAAATTCCCAAGGCAGTTCTGGATCACAGGAACCTGCCTGACCCTCTGCGAGATGCCGGGGACTTAAACCCCAGCTAAGGAAAGCTCCATTGAAAATGGACCCACTCCAGGGTGCCATTAGAAGGGAAGCTCATGGTGTTCTGAAAATCTTTAGCCCAATACTACTTCAGTCTAAACACTGAAGATATGTAGGTATATATAAAAATCAATAAATCGGGGAAAAAATAAGCTGAGAACAACTTGCCTTGAGCTCTTACAACATCTCTGCAGTACACTTTGACCCAGCAATCAGGAGAATGAGATAGGACAGCTGGCTTTTTTCCTGCAGATCAGACAGCTTTTTGCCTGGAACTTGCAGGCACTGGCTGTAGCGCACACAGCACTGCTGCTGCTCTCACTGTTGGGAGTACTCAGCAGGGTGCATGCAGGGGGAATCAGTTCAGAGCTGCCTTCTACCAGCAGCAAGTGCCCATAGCTGTGCTGCTCAGTACACAGTTCATCCAAAGTCGCTTCCATTCACCCCGTCCCTTGAACAACTGTATCAGCACCTCCTTACATAACAAGTTCCACCTAGTTCTGATAAAAGCCATCAGCAAGGATTTCAGCTGCTCCCTAACAGTACTGTCCTGTGCAGCAGGAAACCAATATCAGCAAAGCTTCCTCCCTGAGCAAACTCTCTTTTCTGGTACTTTACAGGCTCATCTGCTCCCTGGCATCACCTGGATCACACAAAGTACCACACCAGACTAAGGATATACTTTTCACGGCCTGATGCCACAAGGGTGCAGGACCAGCTGGCAGCCATTGTGCACATCCCCACTCATCTACTGCAGTAAAAAGTTTCAGTTTTGCAAGAGCAGGGGAACTTCTGCCCCACGGTACAGCCCACGTTGGTCATTAGTCAGCTGCTGACTTCAGTTTAACTGCAGTGACCAAGGACGAGCAAAGTTGCTCAGGAAAATGCCTGTAGTGGTTGCAGCACAGTGTGAGAAATCACAGCATAGGTACTTTTGAAAATTCCTGCTTTTTAATCTGCAGCAGTGACTGGAATCTCAAGAATTGAGAGCAGGGATGAATTTAAACTTTAGAATGTGGTTAAATCTTGATTGGCTGTTTTTGTTTTAACTAGCCATGATAGTCATTTCTAAATGTGATCTTTTCCCAGCTGAATTTTCCCTCCTCCTTTCTTTTCTGTTCCTCAATGTTATAAGAGTTACGTGAAAGATGTAACAGTATTCCCACTCCCAAGCTTCAGCTACATCATCTGCAGTAAAGAACAGGAACAAGTTGCATAAATCCATGACCCTCAAAAACAGCATAATTGGTTTCACCTGTCCCAGCTTGAAAGAGTTAAAATAATTTGGCCACTTCTCGTGAAGTCATTTGTTTGCTTTTTTAAACAGATTGTACAATCCAGTCCAAACAGCTTTAGCCCTTTTAATTTGGACCAGCAGGATGCTGGGCAAGTTCTGCGTGCTTGCAAAGGACCTCTCCTTCAAACATCGTAATACAAACATAAGTCCGGCCAAAGCGCAAGTTGAACATCACCCAGGGCTAACCAGGAAGCCCCGGATCAGGCCGAGACTTTTTCCCAGATCCTCTGGGGTTTCCCTGCCAGAGGGAGGCTGAGCAGGCAAACTCTTGTGGAGCCCCGCAGCACAACCTGCTGGCATTTCTCAGCCAAGGCAGGGCTGCTCTAAATACATCACCCAGCCCAGCAGCAGCACAGAAAGACAAGATCCCAGGACGTGAAACCACGAGGACATCGACCCCAAACACTGTAGAGCAAAGACCATCTTTCCCCACAAAAACCAGCTATCCAGCAAGCCCAAAAAGTCAAAGCAATCCCTAACCCTGAACCACCTAGTCCTTCCAGCAGACAGGAATCAATACAGCTCTAAGCTCTGCTGTTCTTCAGCCTGGTTTCTTCTAGAAAAGCATAATCTTATGAGCCCATACTTAGTGCAAGATGAAAAGATTTGCTTTCGAACCCACGGGCCAACTTCAGCCAAGCACAACAAAGGAAATCAAGTTCCATGAGACTCAGAGGCCATGGAAAGGAGGCAGCTGGAGTTGCCCTGCTCGGGGAGATGTCGCAATCTGAACTTGCTGTCGCGGCTTAACCCCAGCTGGCAACGGAGCACCAAGCAGCCGCTGGCTTGCAACAACTGCAGTAGCAGAGTATTGTCAATGTTCCTGTCATACTAAATGCGAAACACGGCACTGTACCAGTTACTTAAAGGAAAATTAACTCTCACCCGGCTGAACTAAGGACACTTGCCTTTACTGCATACCAGAGAACCCACAGTGGAAAAAGCCCTAAGAAATGCTTCAGCAGAGAAGGGCTCAGGTTTCCTTTTTTGATGCCAAAAATAAGCAGCCACCAGACAAATCCAGAGAAACCAGCTCCATTATACCTCCATTTCCAGACCTTCCTGAGTATTTTCCAACTACATGCAATAGCTGCTTTAAAGGTCCTGCTAAAGAGTTCTGCATATGCTCTTTAATTTTCCGGACACAACATGGCATATTGCAAACTCCTATTTGCAATTGCAAAGTTCTTTCCTACTATTCCTTTAAATGTTTTAATATTCCATTATTTCCTTTCTTTTCTTCTGTCTAGAGCAATGTCCATCTAGCACAGGTAATTAAACAAAAGGGAGGTAGCATTTAGAATTAACCTAATCTAAATTTAATTCCAGGATGTTCCTGTTTTAGGCCATACAGCAGGTTGAATCCTAATATGCATCAGATATGCTTCACAGCAGCAGAATGTTGTTCTTGGCACCCCCTTGGCAGATGTCTTCTAGATAACCTGGTAGGACCCCATCTATTATTATATTTGGAAGTTTGCTCGCAGAACTCACCAGACGTTGCATTTTCTCCCTTAACATACTATTAACTATTTCAACACTACACCGTGAAATGCAGTAGATGTGCCATGATTTGCAGCCTCAAAAGCAAAACAAGCGAAGTCATTCCAGGAGGAAGATTTTAGCCCAGTGGGGTAGAGGTAGAAACAGCCAAGTGGATGTTTGCTGCTGGTGACCTCCAGCCCAAAGAGCCACAAGAAACCCTATTTGCTTTAGATTGCAGGTCAAATCACCACTATAGAAGAGCCCTTTAGAAAACTGCATGTGCAACCCACCTGTCATGGTCCCACTGCTCTCCTTCTTCGTGGCTTACAAGTAGAGTAAGTTGATGTGCTGTGTTACTAGACACAGCACATCAAAGTTGAAAAATATTTACAACTGGGTCTCAATGTAGAAGCCAGAAAACACACCTAGACTTTCAGAGCCAAGGCTCCGGCCTAGGTTTTTATGATTTGGGTTTGTTTGTTTTTAAATGCCTGAACTGAGCTATTATGAGACCATTGGGCTGCAAAGAAAAACCTACTTCAGCTGGCACTGCAATTTGAACACCATCGAGACAGGACAAGCTGTAGTTGTTTTAAGGTAAATATGGTAGATCCAGACTAGATATAAAGAAGAAATTTTTCATTTTGAGGGTGGTAAAACACTTGAGCAGGTTGCTCAGAGGGTGGTTGCCCCATCCCTGGAAATGTTCATGGTCAGGTTAGACAGGGCTCTGAGCAACCTGGTCTAGTTGAAGACGTCCCTGCCACGGCAGGGGGGTTAAAACTAGGCAACCTTTAAAGGTTCCTTCTAACCCAAATCATTCTATGATTCCATGGCAAAGATCTCCACCTTGTATGCAGAAATGCACTGAGGTAAGACTCATTCTGGTTCTCAGCCTTACACTAAAAGGCTCAGTTTCTGTTGAGAAAGTAATTCAGACGTGGAAGTGCAGTAACTCAAATAAAAACAAAAAAGACAGGCTGTGCCAGTATCTGATGAGGAGACCTGGATGTAAACATACCAGGGCTGTGGGAACTGCATCTGATGAGTACTCACCTTCCTGTAAGGACCTGCTAAAAAGCCACAAAGATTTTTACAGTGGTGGTTTCATTTAGCCATGATGTACTTGTAATATTCTCACTACGTCCATGAGAAACTCCCCAAGACTCTTGTAAATACAGTTGTAACTCAATTCCAACTCTTATAATTATATCATGCCCATGTAAATTATCCCTGGAGGGTTTTATTTGTTTTTAATATACCAATCTTTAAGTTTCAGAAAAAACTCAAGAGTTTCCTTTAAGTAATGTCACTATCCTCTCCCCTTTCTAGTCTCTCGAAGAAATCAGTACAGGAGTCTAATTACCTCTTCAAAGAAGAAAATAAATACCAATGCAACTTCACACATTTCCACTCCACAGAATCTGATGTCCAACTTCAGCTCTGTGAATAGAGACCAAAAGATAAAAGGCCAAGCGAGTGCAAAGCTCATCAGAAATTTCCCCATTTCCAGGATAAGCAATTACAAGTCTGATGATCATAGTTGGTGTTTGTAGAAGTGGCTCAGGCAACTTAGAAAAAAACCCAAAAATACTGCAGAGAACCAGCAGAAGAGCTGCAAAACTGATCTTTTGTGCAGAAAGGCATTTCCTAAAGGCAGGAATTCACTACATGGACAGAGAAGGAAGAGCACTAGATTTGCCTGGATTTGTCCTATCAAAATGCATTTATCCAAGCTGCCTAAACGAGGAAGAAAAGAAGAGAGCTGAGTCTGAGGTAAAGCTCATCTCCCTACTTGGGAGATGGCAGGGAGCCAGCAGACACCTCTTATCTCAGTATCTGGAGCAGAGCTCAAGACCACATACTTAGGTCTGTGGTTAGTGACTCACCTGCAGTTAAGGTAAAACCCAAAATCACTATGTAAAGATAATCTCTGGACTTGGTGGATGTAAAGCAGCATCTGCCAGACATCTGCTAACAGCTCAACACAATCCCAAGCATCTCAACAGGGTGCAAATCCCCAGCTGTGCAGGGGGATGTTCCCAGCACCTTGTTTGCACAGATGCTCTACACGGGTGGCTCCTGGAAGATGGAGAAATTGGAATTCAGTTCCCTTCTGCTGAAGGGCAAACCAATAATAATCTTAAAATACAATAAAACTGAGACCCTCAAAAGTTCTGCCCCCTCCCTCCCCCTGGGAAACATGAAGTAAATTTTGTGGCTTATACTTCTTATACTTCAAACTTTCCAAGGAGGTAGATTCCCCAAACCACACTACCCTCCTTACCCTGAGAGATGCTCTAACCCATTGCCTACTGGCATGCAGATGAGGTTCACGCAAAAGTGCTGCTAAATACACCCTGATGGTGAAAACTAAGTTATCTTGCTTCCAAAGCAATCTGTTTCCTCAACACACTCTCCTTGCTGAAGTTTTGCCCTCAAAATTTGTGTTGGCTAAGATTCAGGAAAATCTCTTCAGCCTATTTTGTTCAAGCAACCCCTTGGCTGTGCTGCTGCTCACACTCTCTGCAGCTGATTTCACAGCACTCTCAGCTGACAATGAAGCTGTCTACGAAGCACCTCTCCCAGGGTAAAGGCTCCCTCCAAATTCTAAACAGCCCAAGAATTTGAACAAATAAAACTGAAACTCAGCAGCTCAAATTCTGAGGTTTGCTTATTATCACTCTCACTCAAGATTACATGCAAACTGGATTAAAGAAAAGCCAATGAATTCAAAGTGAGAGACAAGCTACGAATATGGTCACAAAAACCCCAACACACCTCAATCCAGCACTTTGCTATTGGTATGTACGTATCATCCAAATAAGATGCATTAATCACTGAAGAATACTTGCCTAAAAATAAAGTGTTTTTTACTCATTCTCTCAGCTGCAGATCTTGGGAGGCAAGTTGCAACTGCATGTGCAATTAAGTTTCCAAAATACTAACAACTCTGTGCTGGGCCTAGATGCATAAGAAAAACCAGAACAGATGCCCTAAGCATGAAAGATAATAAGCAGTAACTGGGTCTGCATACCTGGGAGATTGGCAGCATAATGGCTTTAAATTATAGAAGCAGTATTCTGGAAGATGATCAGTATCTTCTGTGACATGTCCATGCTTTCAGCGAGGTCTTCAAAGCCCCCACACTTGGAATACTGAAGTGAAGCTAACTTACTTTAGCCCCAAAAGCCCATCTGCTTACTTCTGAACTGGCAGGGACAGAAATGAAACAAGAAACACAAGAAGATCTGCCCTTTCAGGGCCCCTTTATTAACTGAATATAAAAATAAGATCATTTAAGTGCAGAGGCACGGTAATCCACTCCGTGGTGAAAAGATACCTTGGGTTAGCAGTAAACAGAGTTTACAATACCTTGTAAACAGACCTCTTCATAAGCAAGAAGCACACTGAAATATGACACACACTGGATTAAAAGTCACCTGCTGCAAGAGTACTCCACAATTCTCATCTGGCTATTTGGGAGCACTTCACAAAAGGTGACAGCATCCTTTGCTCTGTTTTCAGATGAGCACATGTGAAATAAATGAAACACAACCTGCACTGTAAAGAGCTGAAAAGCACTACAGCATCTTCAGAGGATGGCAACTTACACCTCGTTAGATTTGTTTTGCAATGAATTATAATGGCCAAAGCTACTGTGCATCATGAAAGTGTTAAAAATTATTCCTTTTTTTTATGGTTTTACAGCAACCTGTTGCACAGTTGAATAAAAAAATTATTATTTTTTTCTTAGTACAGTACATGGCATTTCTCCTCAATTGCACTAGAAGTAAATTCGGAAGCACTTTCAGTTTGTGTTATAGGCAGATAGAAAGCAAAAACAAGTCAGGCAGACTTTGAATCTCCTTTCCATCTCTTGCCCACTATTTATCCCCACCTCTTCACATCTCTGAGTCCACATACATTCCATTGATCAGGTAATCCACTTGTGTGTAATCTTTCTTCTTGTAGCTCTCATAGGCCTGCATGAGGAAAAGAACTATAACAGTTATGAAAAAGAACGTACCAACTAAGAGCACTGCAAGTAGTGAACTTTTATCCACTAAGTACTGAGTCAGGGGCTCGGCAGCAATGAGAAGATACTCATTGTCTGTGTCCTGAGTTTCTGTGAGGCCCGAAGCTGTTGTTTTGGCTGTATCTGTCGGAGCCACGGGTGTTGAAAAGACATCAGATGTTGACTTTATCCCATGTTCAGTCACAGTTGCTACTGTAGAGGCTGTAGTTAAAACCATGGCACCGGCTGTAGAGCCCAGAAGGGAAGTTGATTCATTCAAGGATGCTGTGTTTGTTTCTGGCTTTAGCTCTGGCACCACGGTAGCATGCACTGGACTCTCAGAGCGAGAACCCTCCGTGGGGACGGGAGCCGCGGCACGCGTGGAAGCGGTGGGAGGTGCTCCTGCATCCTGCGGGATGGGGGTGGTCAGTGTCGTGGTCAGCGGCTTCAGGTCAGCTCCAGCAGTGGTGAGGCCGTCAGGGTGAGGAGCACTGGTGCTGGTGGTACCCGACCTAGGCTGCTGTGCTTGGGTACCTGCTTCAGAAGTGAGAGTCAGGGGAGCAGAAGTGGGGGATAATACTGAGACAGAGCCACTATTTCCTGATTTTTGGCTGGTGGTCACCATCTGGGTGACATGGCTGGAAGCGAGAGCAGAGATGCTACCATAAAGGTGAGAAAAGGTAGAGGATGACATGGCTTTATTAAAGGTATCAGTACCTCCAGGGGTGTTTGAGGCTTTGGCAGTTGTTTCAAAAGTGGTAGAGAAAGTTGCATGTGTAATGTTTGTTGTTACGGCAGGTGCAGTGGTGGTAGCACTGCTTGCAATTGGTTTTCTTGTGCTAGTTGTGACATAGCTCTCCTCAACTCCAAGCAAATGCCTCAAACGAATATTGTGAGTCCGAGCAGTTAAAGGAAACTTGTTTGCCACGCTGTGTTGGTCAATCTGTGCATTCAGCATCCCCTCCATTTTCTGCAGGTGGCTCTGGTGCTGAAACAGGGCTGTTTCCCATTTGCTGCTGACAATTTCTTCCAAAAGACAAAACAAATGACTTTTGTAAGAATAAAATTTTCTCAAGCTCAAATCTAACCTCAAACCTCCAACATGCAAACCAGAACACATATTTTGCAGTACACACAGTACAAGTGGAACAAATCAGTCCTGAACTCAGCAAGAACATGAAAACTCAAGACCCCGCTGCCTTTATTCACATAATCCCTTTGAGGTTCTTTGGTTTGTTTTTTTTTCTGCCATAGACCTCTAAGTATTTGCCCAACCAGGGAGTAAATTTCACAAAAGGGGAGTAATGAAATAGAGAGCTACAATGCAGAAGCACAGTATCAACAGGAGCAGTCTTACAAATGTCAGTGCCTGAGAAGAAGACTCATGCTTTCAAAGTTACACATCATCGACAAAGCTTTTGTGCCTAGATTCGTAATTTTCACTTGTCAAAACCGAGTAGAAATTTGTACTTACACCTTCATACAACAGGATAATGTCCTTCACAACTAAGTGAGCTAGATTTATAGTGACATAAATCCCATCTGCCTATCACAAGTCCAGTCGTTACACTGCAGAGAAACCTTTGCCACCCAGAAGAACCATGAACAAATTCTTTTTTTTTTTTAAACTTGGGTACAGTGAACTCTTGAAACAAACTTTAGAAGATTGACTCCCCAATTATAAATAAACTACATTTTGTTATTGTCTCACTTCATTAAAATTGAATACCCTGGCACTGGAAAGTCACCATGAGCAATTGCTGCTCTGATTAAAGAAGCAGTCTGTTGACTCTGGAACAAAATCCTGGCAATCTGAGAGAAAAACAATGCCAGGACATTTTCCTTTCTCTGAAGAAAAGCTATAAATACATCAGTTATGCCTTTATTTTCGCTAGGACAGCGTGTGGCGTGCAAATGTCTTGAATGAATGATGTCTTCAACATGCAGAGAAACTGTTACTCAGTAAGCATTACAAAAGCTATTCAAAGACACATCACGCACTCATGCAAGCACCAGCATCCCTAGGACAAAGTGAAACAGTTATTCCAGTGAACTGTACCTACAGAATCACCCTGCAAGCATTTCACAACCCATCTTCCTCAGCTGAAAGCTTATCAAGGGTTAAATGTAGGCATTTAAAGCAAAATAACCAGGGTCCTGGACTTCCCAGAGGCCTGAAACACTGCTTTACCTGCAAGCAGGTCTTTGATGTTTTGTTCTCCAGCATTCTGGCACACACTCAGCTGGTGACACTGCAGGAGGAGGCAGTGATTCTGGTAGGGCACAGACCAATTACAGCGATGGCTCCCTAAAAACAGCAGAGAAAATGGATTGCTGCACACAGGATACCAAACACACTGCTTCATGGCTCTAATTAAAGAACTGAAGAAAAAAAAAAAAGGAAAAAAACCTACAGCCAAAAAAATCCTCCAAACCACACAATATCTTAAAAGTCTGGCCTTAAAGGATCCTGACTTAGCCTTAGCAAAAATAACCAAAGAAAGCCAATGAAACCAACCTTGCCAATGCAGCCTACCCACCTGTTTGTCCTCTGGTCCAGCATCTCCTGATAACAGCAATTCACTCACCCAGACAGGGACAAACAAAGTGCACTACAGTTAGGACCCAGGTAAATTCATCTACATGTCTTAATGAGGAAAATGACCATTAATGGCCCTTAAGACCAGCATCTTTATTAGGCTCCTAACCATCTGAAAGTCAGATATTCATCCACCTGAGCCAAGATCACATCTTCACCACAGCATCACCAGCTTTTTGTAGGAGCTAGAAGCTTTGTCATCTGACTAGACAGGATTGAGACCTTCATAAGGACAACTCAAAGACTCTCTTAGAAGTTAAATTCTTCATAATGACATCTCAGAGGTAGCTGAGAAGGCCTTGAACCTCAGCAGATTTAACCAACTAAGTGCTTGGTTGCAGGACAAATTGGTTTCTTCTAAGGCAGAAAACACACACAAATACCAGGGAGCAAAGATTACTCATTCTAGTACAGCTGTCTACAACAGCACTGCTCACTTGCAAACATGTGGCAGCAGGGAATAATCATTCTTCAATTCAAATGACCTAACACTGTTTGCACGCTATCAGTGCACACCAACAGCACATGCTGTTTCTTATGGAAGCTTGAAGGGCCCTGGGAAGCAGTTGTCCTGGATTCAATTTAACTAAAGCTGTCAGAAGTTATTCAGCCCCACAGCACTGCACAGAGAAGCCGTAACTGTAAATGCCTGTAAACAACTGGAATTAAAAAAGAAAGTCATCAAAGGAGTAGCAGAGACCTTCAAGGAGCAGAAAACAATGGTGCAATTCCATCCAAGGGACAAGAACCTCACCTGAAGCACCTGTGCTCTGACAAGCCTGCCTGCATTGCTCTTCACTTGTAAGCCTGTTTATCTGCACTACGTGGATTCCTCTCCCTTTCAGGATAGAAAACCGGTGTTCACATATACAGATGGAAATCAGCAGGAAGAACACAATGGCAGTCCACATCTTCAGGGCTGGCCTTACAGGGAAGCTTCTCTTCCCAGAAGAAATTCTCTCTTTTATCAATTTCAGATCCACTGCAATATACCTATTAAGAAAAAAAAAATCATATCCCTATGAGCAGGACTGGAAAATAAAAACGTACAAAAGGAAGGCAAGCATCATTACACATAACAAACAAGCAAGTGCTCAGAGGCAGAAGTAAAGACCTTTCCCAACTCCCCAGAGAGGCTCTTTCTTTAGAAAAGGTACTTTGCTCTCCTTGCCTTATGTCCCAAAGGAGAACAGCTTAAATCAAAAGCCATGTGTACAAAGTCAATCTCAAAGCCCAGAAGCATGTGGCAGCACAGATATGATGTCTTGGGACTCATTCTGGGACCCTTAATGTTCCAGAACATTACCAGTAATACCCAGGCTCAGCAGAAGGGTTTTCATCAGTTTGAGAACCCTGATAATAAGGGGAACTATAGTCCTGGCCCTGCTTTTACACCAAATCAGTCAAAACCAAGTAACCAAGGCTGATTTTTGCTTTGGTTTTCTTGCTCATTACAAAAAGCTCAAAGAAATATTGATTGAATCAAAACCCACTGTTTCCCGTCTTCCAAGACATTACACGAACACAGCTGTTACTGAAGTATAATCACACCCACAGTAAGCCTTCATTTCCCCACATAAAACAACAGACAACGTATTTGCTTCATTATCAATGCAGACTTGTGACTTCGACCCAATGGAGGGGCTTTTGTCACTGAAGACACTGAAACAGCTCCCACTGACATCAGAGCAGTTTAGTAGCTTCTATCTGGACTTATCCTCTTGGTTCTGAGGTTTTTGGAGCTTCATATGAACTTCCAAACAGTTCAGTCTGAACCAGATCTATTGTAAGCCTCTTCCCTAACTAATTTTTAAGGGCAATCCTCTTCCTCATCACTAAAGCAAGCTTCAGTCACCATCCTGAAGTTATGAGGAGGAATGTGACAGCCTTCAAAGAGCACTGAGATTCAGCTTTGTGTGACATCTCTGAGATGGATGTGATGACTGCAAAAGCAGTTCACAACACAGAATGAGCAGCATGTGTGAATGGTATAAATACCACAGTGAAGAACATCTAACAGTCCTCAGTAATGTGCGTAAGACCCTAATTTAGCCATCCAGGCTAGAAGTCTCAGTTTCAACCATGAGAATTCCAGTTTCAACCATGCTTGTGAATTTAAGAATCTAAGAGCTATTTCTCCTCCAAAAAAGCCCCAAATAATGTTTGTTAGCTGTGACTTAGATTGCAATATTTTGATGCTTTTTACCATTAAACTTTTGTTTCCAGTTTTTCCTTCTGCTAGATCCTGCTAAAGCCCCAAACAGGGCAACATAGTTTTAGCTTCAAAACCACCCTATCTGAAAAGAGGTGAAATATAAACAGTTACCCCAAGCTTCTCAAAAAACACACAAAATACAGCCCCACATTGGACTGTCAAAGAGTCAAAGATGGGGACAAAACTTGATACTAAAATGCAGTGCCTCAAATTCAGTTTTCCTAGTCAACCTTCAAGTTTCCTGAGGAACTCAGTCTCCTTCCTGCCTACTTATTCTAGGTAAAAAGAGTTTTTTTACCTGTTAAAAATAGATCAAGCATTTTTAGATCTTCTGCTCTCCCAGAGAGATGGGAAGCCCAAAATGACTGTAGGGCCCTTGCACTGCTGACCTCAGCTCACGCACCCCTTGGCAGCTTTCTCCCTGGAGCAAGTGTGCACAGCATCACGCTCATTTTGTGTGAGCAGGTTTCTCAGTGCAGCCAGAAGCTCAAGCCTGCATTATCTCACCTGGCAGTTGGAAATATTTCTAAATCTGACCTGGTAACAGAAGTCTTGGCAGGGAAAGGCAGCTCAGCAGCCCTATCTATCTATTCCAATGTACCGGTGACTGCGCCCAGTGTCCAGCCAGCACCAGCTCCGCCGGGGCCCCTCTCCCATTACACACTATGCAAGCACAGCACAGACTGACTTCGCTCTTTCCTTATCTCTTCTTCCAAGTGCAACTTAGCAAAGTTGAAACAATCAGGACAAGAGAGGAGATGACTTGTACAATACCGGCACAGCCTTTGCAACACGCTACACCAGCATCGGCTGCTCAGGAAAGCAGCCCCACGTTCTCCCCGGGGAATTGGCAATACTGATTTGTGCTGCTCAGCCAAGTCAATTTCCAATACTTTTCCCACTGTCCCAACTTTCAAGGCACTTTGACAAGTCTGTCTCAGCCTTTATCACACTCTTACTGTCACTCTTCACATATGTTGCAGATTAACCACTGAAACCTGCAGTTGGTAAGACTGGAAGCAAGGGGAAAAGCAAGGGAAAACATTAAATATTCTGCCCACAAGAAATTTTCCTAGACCAGACAGCAAGGACTTTCTTTAAACCCCAAACCCTTCAACTTAAAGCAAGTGAATTGGTTTCCCTCAAAGACACTACAGGTACCTCACCTCAGAGCACTGTTTGGTAACACGCACTCCCATCACATGGTGCCAAAGCAAGGGCACTTTTTGAAAAGTTCACAGGTCATAGGCAGAGATTCAGAAAGCAGTACTTAACCCACAAAAAAAAAAAAAAAAAAAAAAAAAAAAAAAAAAAAAAAAAAAAAAAACACAAATCATCAATGTACTTCACATTGTAAAGAGTACAGCTTATGTCCCTTTTCAAGATCTAGGGTTTATAAGAAACACTATTTTACAACCTTTTAAGAAGTGACCCTGAGAATGAATTATCCATGTAATAATGTTTGCATACACTGGTTTAATTAAACTAGTAAGAAATAACAGCAATGAATACAAACACTAAACATTTATTATAGGAGGTTTTTTCATACCTTTAGTAATAATTTTGCAATTATAATAACCACCCTCAAAAAATAAACATCTTGCACTGCATTTTGAAACTGCAGATATAACAGCATTATAGCTTTAAATAAATACTATCATTATATACATTAAAATCTCAGTTTCAGGACAAATAAAATACTAATATTAATCTCAACCAACCCAAGAACTACATATATCTGCAAGATCAAATGATTACCCCAGTAGCTAGAAGCTGTTGCATCAACATGCATCCCCTATCCAAAGAGATGCTTTGTATCCCCAACCACATCAATTCACTAGAAGTCGTTCCCATCACAGCTGACTTTGGTTCCACTTGACTGCAACAACTGCAGAGCAAAACAAAACCCAAGAAAATGACTCTCAGCCCTTCCAAAGTACCTGGCATCCTTTCTGGATTAGGCCAGTATTGGTTTAGGGGGACATACCAAGCTCATGCACAAGAGATTTGTCCCCCCTTTCCCTCTCACTAAACATGGTTTCCTCAGGGGCAATACCTCCCCCAAGGCAATCAATACATGATTACAAGCTAAAAACACTTTTCAGTGTCCTTTAGACAATTATAGAAATCCCTTTGCAGACTGCAGAGTGAGTGTGTGAAGCAGACAAACACAAAGCACAGACTGTAAGTGTATCAGACAAGCACACAGCCCCTTTCCAAGGCCAGTGAGAGGATAACCCGTTGCAGCCATACCTTAATGCAGTACAGATGAGACCTGGGATGCTGTATTAAGTACCAGAAACTCCAACCCAAGCTGTGATTTTTGGCCTCTTTCACCTTAGTCAATTCCATTCATCCAGAACAGGAGTTACAATTACTGCAGATCACTTTTCCCAACTTAACAAATGCCCTCCATTATCACAAGCACCAAGTTATACTTCTGACCTCCTGTCACACTTCCAGCCAGTCCCACATGGCTCCATCTGTACTCAGAGACCCCTCTGAGCACCCATACCCCTGCCCCCTACATCCCAGAACGACACTAACAACCTTCTTGTCCAAACAGTGTTGATCCCTGTCTGGTCAACACAGTCCAAGAGATGAATGCTACTGCTCCCCTCAGAAGTAATTTTGAGAAATTGGGGCAAAATTCACTCCTCAAGCACTACCTTCTCCACCTATAGAACATCCCCAAGGAAATTCAAAGCCAAACAAAAGCAAAACCAAACCACAAAAGACAGCAGCAAATAAAATCTGGGAAAAGACTACACTCTGAAAAATACAAAGTTCACTTTCGTTATCTGTGGCTGTAACTCAGCAGGGAACAAGCATGCTGGCAAACCAGAATAACTTTGAGTCAACAACTGAATGACTGATGACTTTGCAATGTACACACATATCCAGAGGGCACTGCCTGCTGGGTTTCAGAAGAGTTTCTCGCTTCTTGCTGAACTCACAGGGCTTAAGCCAAGGAATTTATACAAGTAAAAAAAAAATAAATAATTATTTCAAAGAACAATGATTGGGGTGATGCTGCAAGAACAGAGAGAACTCCTAGGAATATAAATTCCTTGCCTCCACGTCCCCCCCCCTTAGCAGTCTCGGCTGTTCCTGGTTAAGCAGCTGCAAGGTACATGCAGTGACTGCACCAGGGTGAAGAGAGATACAGAACTAGACCAAAAAAACACAGAAAGAGGGAATGTGGGTGATAGAGATCACAGGTACAAAGTAGGAAAAGCAAATAATTTAGGGCAACACATGCCCCTTTGAGCTGTCATTGAAGAGTCAGTAGACACTGCCTCAAAATTCATATTCACAAGTGTGCGTGGACTAGGTATGAAATAAGGTTGGAGTTGCAAAGAAATATTATATTTTTAGTATAACAACAAAGCAGGGAAAACAGGGGTGGAATACCTTTTGCAGACAACAATGCTACTCTCCCATAAAACAGAGAAGGCATAAGGCTTGTTTCCCCACTTGCATTTGCTGCTAAACACTTGACGTGTTGTCAGCTCTCTAAACAAGTGCAACATTTCTCTCTTTAGAAAAACAGAATTAAACCAGATTTTGCCAAGGCAAGACAAGCACATCTCATTTTGTAAATTGAGGCAAGAATACAGGAGACAGGGAATCTGCACTGCAATCCTCAGATGCATTTTACTTGCCAAGCTTCTCTCCAAGACTGAAGATGCACATGTAGATAGGTTTGGAGACAGAAGGGGCAACACCAAGGCACATGAGACTGACCCAATGTCAGCTGAGTATGACCAGATGAAGTTATATGATTCTCTGAACAGCAGCTCTAGAGACATTAAGTTCCTTTGGCCCCCTAAGAAAGTTATTGACAATCTGCAAAGCTCTTTCTACCAGCTTTACCCATCTCCATCTCTCTGTTCCTTGGTTGCCCACTCGGTTCCTGTCTCAGGGCACAAGGCAGACAACTGATACAGCTGAGGACAACCCACACTGCCATTATTGAGGCTTCATGGCCATCGTGCTTTGCCTCTGAAGATATAAATGTTAAAGCCTAAAACTCCCAAACCAGAAACACCCATCCATCATCCTTTCTCACCCATATTAGTGCCATGTGCTGCAGTTCTGATTCTGAGAAGTACTACTCAGCAAAACACTTTTCCTGTGAAAAATGATCAGACAGCTATTTGATTTATGAAAATGTGCCTTGTTTTGAAATATCTGAAACAATCTAGTTTTAATATACAGAAAAGCAAGCTGCCGAGGCTAACTGCATAAAGCTGTGACTGAACAATAAATCTGTCAACAAAAATACCTTTAAGCAATAAAAATGTGTCCTATGGCTCAGCTGCAACCTTCCCTAGTCTGGCCTGCACCCGAAGCAGATAGAAGTTTTCAGACGTGTTGCTGTCTCATGGGAACCGGGGATCACATGCAGGGCATTTCACACCATGTGCTTCAAATCAACCAGCTTTCAACAGGACCCTCAAAGGAACCATCCCAGGGGGCTCCCACACGAACTCTGCAGCCCTTGAACTAACACAGAGCAAAGTTCATCAAGAAGGGCAGAAGGCCACCTCCCGGCCTTGGTTTCCCCAAGTGCCTGCAGAAGCAGGTTCTCCCCAGTGCAGGTGCTTCGTGCTTGCTGAGGGGTGGCACTAGAAGCAAGAACCAGCACGTTCCACATGCACAGAAATAAACTGTGCCTGAGGTGCCATTGAACCCAAAACTGACAAGTGTGGAGCTAACAGAGACTTAGCAAGCAGCGACTTCAGCCTGAAGGTACAAATAAGCAAGTGTTACTTCTGGAGCAAGTGCCAGTGTGCTAAAGTCTGGGTCACCCACCACCTCCTGCCCTGCAGAATTTTACCAGTCAGCAAATTCCTGGCAATCCAGATCAATTCAAGTTTCACTGAAATGCTATCATCCACTCCAGATATTTCTGAGAAATCATTATGCTCCTCTATAGGTTCATGTAGCTGAAATGCTAATTTTAGGCCCATGTAAACACAGGACATAACCTCCATCCAGAACCCAAAGTTCTTCAGCTTTGCTCAGAAATATAAGCCTGTGCATGGTTTTCAGCAGGGTTACACACTGCAAAAAATATCACCTTATTTTACAAAAGCATCAGGCAAAACTGTGGGAGCTCAGAAACTCAGGAAAAATTCAGGGAGCTGAATGACTGAAAGGGAATGTCTGCTCAGCCCTAAAACAACTGGAAGAAACAAACATTTTCAGCTATTTCTCCTTTCTTCAAGGAAGTAAGATCTTTGTGCACATCCTGAAATATGGAAAATAAACACAATTTTTTTAAAAATAATTAAACACGTGTGGTTCCATGTCCGGTTATCCTCACCAGTAAAACATGAAGGCTCCTAGATTATAGGAAGTTTCCCCTACTTAAGCAAACAGCTAAGGTTAAAAAACAAAGGTAGTCTCATGTGGAAGATCTCCCAGGTGAAATGCAGGAAAAAGATACTCCAGCTTATCTCAATGCAATAGGACACTGGGGAGGTTTTCACCATATATATGTTAGAACAAAGAAGAGATTCTTCCTAAAGTCTCCAAGCCAGGAATACATTTATAGCAATACCAAATAAAGTTTGTTGGCACATGCATCCCTGCTTTGTGATTTTGACAGCTTGAAAGGTGTGGAAATCACAGGGCAGGGTGGGTGGGAAAGCTTAGCCAAATCTATTTTTTTGCAAACAAAGAATCAAATGCAGTAGCAGCTCTTCTCTTCCTTGCTGGTCTTCCCTGTGGCAAGTTCTTCTTAGCCCGCAAGTCTTCAGGTCATGCACCAACCTGAATTTAAACCTATCTGTTATCAGAACCTAGAGTAAAAACACCCTTCCCTCTCCTTACTCTCATGGGCTGCCAAGGCAGCATCTGCAGAAGTGCTTCAGCCCAGCTCTTGGGTCTCATCTCCTACACACCAACAGGGCAGCAGCTGTGCTCTCCTTGTTCTAGGCTCCCTCTTTTTCATTCCAGAGTAACTCTTTATTACAGTTTTGAGTCTTCATACTCAAAAACTGATTAAGAAATCAAAGTAAAATAAGCTTGGTTTGAGCTCCTCAAAGCTCTTCCAGTACCACAGAGCCCCTCAGTCAAGAAAGAAGGACTGCACAGGCAGCAGCAGGTTCTTCTGAACCTTTCTGAGCTCAATACAGAAGGTCTATCTGTCTGCTGCTGATGTGGCTAACAAGAACTCCAAAACTATTCCAGGAGGTCACCTGAATGTCTTGGGCATCTACAGAAAGTCAGCAGAGCAGCTCACCGAGAGATTACAACTACCACAAACATCAGTTTAACTTGTACCAAAGACATGAATGTGAAAAGCATTCTGTATTTGACCAGACAGATGGGGGCACAAATACAGGTATTTTCAGAAGCCATCTCAGATGCCTCAGTGCTTATATATGTCTTCAATTTTTGCTCAGCAGTACAGCAACAAACAAAAAAAAATCCCAAAGTGGAAACCTCTCCCTCAAATTCTAACACCTGAACTTGTAACAAAATCAAGAAGTTATTCTTACTTCTCCAGAAGCAGCAGGAAGACTGAACCTATTGGAAACTTCTGGCTATTGATTTTATGCCAAAAATGTTCCGATCCTGTAATGAGGGGAACAGTGAACTAGAAAAGCCAAACTACCAACAAGATAGACCCTGGTTACACCCTGGTTCTAAGATGAGTTAAATACATTAAATATCTTGGCCAAGACTTTCCCTGGGAGAGGTTGTCCAAGCTCAGACAACAAAAATAAGGAAAACGACAAGCATGTGAAAACCACACTACAAGCAGTAACTCTTACTGCTTGCTTCTGACTGGTGTTCTGAAGACTTCAGCTCCAGTGTACTCCAGTACAAACCTGTCCAATATCATCAGATCAGCAGAATGCCATTACAGGTCAGGAGTCAACAGGTGGAACAGACTGTGACTGAATGAAATCAGATACAAAACAGAAGATGTGCCAAGAATTAAATAATTCACACTTGAATTACCATGCACTTCTACCTATCAAAAAACACCTTTTGTTTGAAATTTTTTGCTGCTAGAGACTCCGCAAGACTGGAATGAGAAATGGCTATAAATGCAGAAAAGTGAGAACCCAGGCAGGCAGCACTGAGGTACAACACTTCCTCAGCCTCATCCTTCAAACAAAGTTTAAGACCCTCAGAACTACAGACCAGACTAACAAGTCCAACTTGAAGGCTGAAGAGTCCCATCAGCTGGTTGTAGGGACCTCAAACCCATAAACCTGACCCTGCCCTCTCAGCTGCTCTTGGTACTGTTCAACTGTAATGAAGCAGAGGGGTTAAATCCCAACAGTAAACTGCCTCAGAGCACAAGCTGAAGTGGCACCAATGCTGCTTTCCTCAAAAGCTGCAGTTTGCAGTAAACCAAGAACTGCCCTATAGGCAGCAGAGTCATCCCTACAGAACGATAGGAATCTCAGAGTGACACAATGCATGTTTGGAATCACAACTGTCAACTACTAAGAAGTGTATTTGCTTCTTAAAATCGTCCAGAAATCTGAAAGTTTCCAAAAGAGACCAGAGAAAACTCCAGACAGCAATGGGTCACAGGACCAGAAATCTTCTCTTCAGGTTCCTTCTCTATTTTGGACAGTTTAGAACCAAGATCTTCTCGGGATGTAATGGAGAAGGTCACTTTCACCTCAATTGCCTGGAATTATATCGTGAGATATATCTGCTCAAGCTGACAATGGAGCAGAAAATCTGCACTGCAGTGAGGATCATGTGTTGAGGATTTGGGGGTTAGTTTTGGGTTTACATGTCTTTTTTTTCTGACAGCCATCTGAAGAGGATCTTGCTTAGCAAAGGCTCTAGCACCTATAGGCCAAGATAGAAAACTCTCTACCTATGCAGATGCATACATATGAATGTCTACAAAATCAAAATCTCTAACCATTTAAACTGTATGCCCACCATTTCAGTCTTTGCTTTTTAAAGCACTTCCCTCCAGCAGTAACATCTGTGGAGAAAAAAATACTGAAATAAATTTGTCCACGTATTTTATTTACAAATTCTCTCCTTCACACAGACATCTTTTATGCAGATGAATCTCTGTAGGAAATCCTATGTTACAGCTCTATGTTCACTGCATGGCATTCACTGTATCTTCCTAAGAAGCAACTGTAAATGTGAATGCCTGAGTCAGCTGTTTATCACAATTTTGGAGCATGTATTTTAACTCCAGAAGGGACCTCTGCAGGTGTTATCTTACTGATTTACTGCAAACAAATTTGTCCCAAGACATGCAATAACTTAAGAGCTCATTCAGTAGAGGGGTTTGTTTTCAGTCAGCTCCCAGGGGACAGGTTGCCTACTCCATCGTTTGCATCACATCTGTTCCCACTTTCAGAGGGGTCAAAGACCAAGTGCAGAACATACCACCCAGAAAGAACTGCTTATTAATACTGCAAAAACAAAACAAAACAAAAACAAACAAACAAAAAAAGGCAACCAAAATTCCCCAACTCACCATCATTTTCTGTTTATATTTTATTTTTAAACTCTTTCATTCAGATATTCCTTAAGAGGATGGACCATCAGCACTAGAAATCCACTTCTGCTACAGCTGTTAATTCACATATTTCATTGCACCAACATATATCCAGTTTCTATACATTACAAGATTTTAAAAGCCTAGAAATCCTTGCTCCCTTTGCAAGGGACAGAAAAGCAACAAACAGGAATCTAGGAATACATAGGATTCAGTCAAAAGCTATTTGCTAAATAGCAAACAAACACACTTCCTGCTTTTGCTTACAAGTCAGCTTGTAACAAAAGCCATCTGCATGAGAGCTCAGACCAGACCATGTGCTTCTCAAACTCAAGCAAGTGTTCCTGAAGAATGTTATCAGCTGTTTCCACATTAGCCCATCAGTCTTAGGCAGTAATTCTTCAAACACACAAAGCCCATGGTTAACTTTATAGGTGAGAATAAGTCTAGCAGAACCCATGGAACCTGGGACCTGCATAAAATTGAGTTGTGTAGCCACCAGCAGGCTCATGACATTGCATTCCCTTGCTGGCTTCACCACCCAAAATGTGCCAGCTGGAGTCAGGGATATCCCAGACATGCATTTAGATATGCCAGGTCAGCAATGCATTTCAGCCACAGCACGTGCCTACTCCAGCCACCTCAGAGATGGCCATTACAGCCAGAACACACAGGTCCTGCCACTTCCACAATGCAAATATAAACTGCTGGCAATCCCTGACAAAAACATCATAGACAAAGATATAATTTATGTCTTAGCAGTGCATGCTTGCAGCCCAGAAAGCCTGGGCTGTACCAAGAGTAGCAGGCCAGCAGGTCAAGGGAGGGACTTCTGCCTCCCTCTGTGCTCTGGTGAGACCCCACCCGGAGTGCTGTGTCCAGCACCTCCCCTATTGAAGACAGGCCGAGAGAGCTGGGGTTGTTCAGGCTGAAGAAGAAAAGATTCTGGGGAGACCTCATTGTGGTCCTTCAATATTTAAAGGGAGTATGTAAAAAAGAGGGAGATGGATATTTTACAGGGGAAGACAGTGCAGGACAAAGAGAGATTTAGATTAGATGCTAGGAATAAATTCTTCACTGTGAGGGTGGTGAGGCACTGGCACAGGCTGCTCAGAGAAACTGGAGATACCCCTTCCCTGAAAGTGTTCAAGGCCAGGTTGGAAGGAGCCCTGAGCAACCTGATCATCTCTGCCCATGGCAGGGGGGTTTGGAACTAGATAATATTTAAGGTCCCTTCCAAGCCTAACCTTTTTATGATGGGAATAAATGCTCTTTGCTTGCACGTAGAAAATTTCAAGGTACCATTTGGGCATTTCTCACCTGTCAGAATTCCCCATCCTTAACACCCTTAATAAGCTGATTTCTGTTTATCTTATGTAAAAAAAAAAAAAAAAAAAAAAAAAAAAAAAAACCTTTTTTCAC
>WAAG01003969.1:0-13177 GCA_013390105.1 Tichodroma muraria
CCATTTGTCCTTCATCTCTCTAGAAGCCAACTCACAGAAGCACTTAAAATTGTATTGCCAATTAAATTGTCTTCTTCCTCACAGTAATAATAGCCCATGATTTGGTACCAGCAATCTCAAGTTCTGTTTGCAAGATCTTACACTGAAGGGATCCTGGAAAAATTGTGCATCTTTACATGCCCATGGCTTTTAGTGGGTGAGATAGATTCTGCCTGGCTACTCCCTACAGAGGGGAGGGGGGAGTGACAAAATGTGCATTCTCTGGTCCTTTAGGTTTGTCAGCTGGTGATGATGAGTATCATATCTGGTGGTAAAAATATGCAATATTCTTGGGTTTTCCTTGTTCTGCTCCATTGCCAAAAGCTCTTGTCCATACCCACTCTGCATTGTCCCTCCTCCACACCCTGGTTATGTTATTTAACAATAACACAGTCAGGTATCTTTGGATTTTTCTGCTTCAACTAAAACATGTTTAACAAAGCTTATAATGAACTCAATGTGCTTTTCAAATATTCATATGACAAAAAAGCTCAATACAATAAAAAACTCACCATCAAAAGCTCATTGCATGCCTCTGTGGATTTCCTTGTGGTTACATTATGCCCTAGTAGAATTGTATGCACTATGACAAAATGGAAATCTACTAAAAATGACAATTAAATTTTGAGTACATCCTACCCTCTTGGCTATTTCTGTAATGTGATTTCTAAATATTTCGTAAACTAGAATCGTTTACAGAGTTTTCTGCAGGATCTAGTAAGGCTCAGAGAAGAGTTTTTAAAGCAGTAGTATTCATACTGACCATCTAGTTTTTTTCACTGTGTGCTCTTAGCATATGTGTCAATTAGATTAAGTCTCTCCTGTTTGGGCTTGACTAGAACAAGTGACATGAAAAAGTGAAGTTGCAGAGGCTTAATTTGAAGAGACAGTAAAATAAAAGGAAAATAGATCTGATCCCAAGCATAACAATATATCATATTACACATTGTCTTGACTGTCCAATCAAGCCATCAGTCATGAATAAGATTCCTCTGACTTCCATTGCCCAGACTAATTTTATCCTCATCTGTGTTCAGAGGTTACTTAATTTTTTTGATACAGCATGTCACTGCTTGCAGGGCTTTTATTACCAGCCTTGAAGTCGGTATTATCATAACTTAAAGAGTGGAATGTATATGTGGAAAACAATGTCTTTCATAAATGGTACTGCAGCATTTAAGATTTTATGGAAAGTTTCATGATTTCACTATTTACCTGAAGTCCTCACTCTGAGATTCTTGAGTTTCTAGAAGAATCTTGTCTATTTTAAAGAAGTTTTAAGGCAGTAATGGTTGTGCAGAAAAAAATTAAAGTATGTCCTATTCTTACTAAGCTAAAAATCTGAAAAAAACCCCAAACCACTGACTCATAAAAGTAGAAGTATACTTAGAGATACAGTGTGCATTTCAGTCAAATTCAAAACAGTCATTCTGAGTATTTGAATTTGGCAATGTTGCAAATGTCTCTTTAGTAAAGTCAGTATTTTTATCTAAATTTGATCCTTCAATACATCTTTCTATTGGCTTCATGCTGTATAATATGCTGGTCTCTTGCAGTGTCACTTTAGAAGAGCTAACTAGGTGTTTATGATATACTCACTACCGTGATATCGTTCTGGATACCACGGCACCCTGTGGAGGTTGCTGTACTTCTGGCATCCTTGCTTATTATTTCTGGTTCTTGTGCATTTCACTTCATAAAACATTTATATCAATAGACCAAAATAAGATCTAGTCTAAGCAAATCTAACCTCATTTTAGATTCAGCACAACGGTGGATTAGGACCTGTCTGCACCAAGGTTAAATATTTTCTAAACTATTTATTTTAGAGTGAAAGAAATATTATGATACTAACTAGGAGTACCACAACCTTTGTCTTTTAAACCTCTTTAGCAGCATTAATTGCAGGAATTAAAAATTATGTTAATGTAATTTGGAATGCATAATATACAACTGAATATAGCATCTCAATACTTAGAAATACTTAGAAATTCCACCATGTAACATTTCTTGGAATGGAGAATTTGAAATTTTAACACTCTTATTCTGCAGTAAAGGTAATTATAGTGTAGATATGGTTTTCATTGCAATCACTGTTGTAGGGAGTCATGAAACAGCTCATAAAGGATTCATACATAGAATCAGTAAAAAAAGAATTTTATGATAAGGGTTGTACTTAATCTGAGAGAGTTCAAGTCACCTAAAGACAAAACCAGAATATGTCATCATTTAAAGTGAATAGTAGTAATTTAAAACAAATTTTTAAATTTGTCAAAATAGCCACAAGACACAGGAGAATAATATTACTGCTTAGCGTAGGCAATGCATTCACTGCATTAAAAAACCTCTCCTTTTTACAAGTAAAGAATGCAAATGGTCTTCTATAATCTACTTGGTTTTATCTCCTACTCCCCGTGGGTGATAATTTTTAGCCTATCTCACTTCATGATCCTCAAAACTCTTTGTTTTCCCTACTGTAATAGAATCCTACAAGATGAGAACCAAATATTATCCCTTCTTCTCTTGTATGCTCCTCATCAATAACATTTTGTTACTTTATCAGTGTTTCAGCTGCCGTATTTGCACAAGTCACTCTCTGCATTATGCTTAATCCATGCTTTCAATTGTCTTGCAAATGTGCCACTGTCACCTTAGAAAGCTTTTTGGTTTGCTCCTGTTTTCTGTCTACTACTTCCCATTTCTCCACCAAATTCCAAAGTTGTTAGCCATCTTGTTTTCAAAACTCATTCCCTCGTTATCAGTTTAACACTTTCTCACTTTTCTCCTTCATGCTTTCAAAACTTTGCAGGTCTTCCTGTTCCAAATGCTTACCACTGTGCACTTATCTATTCCCTAAAGCATCATTTTAAAATGGCTTCCGAAACTTATTTATCTGCTTTTCTTCTTCTTCTCATCTATCTCTTTTGATCTTTGTAGATTTTGAGGAATGTCTATTGGTCTGTCTTCTTCCTCTTCCTCTCTCCTCCTTAGGCATTCCTAAATGGAAAGGGATCTTTACAAATGTTGTCTTCCAGAGTCCACCCTTCCTTTACTACTGAGCCATATAACTCACTGCTGCCACAATAATATCTAATCTTCTCCAAACTTACTTTTCTCAGGAGTTTTTCTTCCTCTCTTACAATTATATTTCAGTTATTCAGTTAGTATACTTTAATACTTTGTTCATAGAATCATAGAAGGGCAGGGTTGGAAGGGACAATAAGGATCATCTGGTTCCAGCCCCCATGCCAGGGACACCTTCCACTAGGCCAGGTTGCTCAGAGTTCCATCCCGCCTTGTCTTGAACATTTCCAGGGATGGAGCATTCAAAAACTCTGGGCAACCTGTTCCAGTGCCTCACCACCCCCACAGCAAAGAACTTCCTCCTAATGTCTAATCTAAACCTGCTCTCTTTCAGTTTGAACCCATGCCCCCTTCTGTCACTACATGCTCTCGTAAAAAGTCCCTGTCCATTTTTCTTGTAGGCTCCTTGAGGTAGTGAAAGGTGGCAATTAGGTGACCCCAAAGCCTTCTCTTCCCCAGGCTAAACAAATCCAATTCCCTCAGCTTCTCCTTGTATGAGAGGTGCTTCAGCCCTCTAAGCATCTTGGAGTCCCTCCTGTGGGCTTGCTACAGCAGGTCCATGTCCTTCCTGTGCTGGGGACCCCAGAGCTGGANTGCTGCGGACCCCAGAGCTGGACACAGCACTCCAGGTGGGTCTCATGTAGAGCAGAGGGGCACAATCCCCTGCCTTGACCTGCTGGCCACGCTGCTTCTGATGCATGCCAGAACCTTGTTTGCTTTCTGAGCTACAAGTGCACATCGCCGGCTCACGTCCAGCCTCTCACCCACCACCACCCCCTAGTCCCTCTCAGGAGGACTGCTCTCACTCTGTTCGTCACCCAGCCTGTGTTGAGACTCAGTGTTTGCCCAAGCCAGGGGCAGCACCTTGTGCCTGCCCTTGTTAAACCTCAAGGGCCCATTTCTCAAGCTTGCCCAGGTCCCTCTGGATAGCATCCTGTCCTTCATATGTGACAGCAGCACCACTCAGGTTGGTGTCACCTGTAAATTTGCTGAGGGTGCATTCGATCCCTTTGTCTATGTCATTAGTGAAGATTATTCTCTGAATTGACTAGACATGCCTTCAAACTGAATGGACAAGTTGTGATCAGCTATAAAATTGCAAGGCTATTTCTTTTGCCTATGATGGTCATGTAAGTGAAGAACTATCTGCAGATCCAAAACTGGTGCCCACTGTTTAAAACAATATATAATGTCTGATAATTCCTTGGTCATTAGATTATGTCATTAGCAGTTAAAAAATAATGTTTGTAAGATTGTTTGAAATTAATGACAGTTTTTAAATTTGGTTTTAATTGTTTATGTCTAACAACACAGATGACAACATAGTTCATATTAAAACTCAGTTCATATGTTGAAAAATTAACTGAAATTTAAGTGAAAATTCTGCCATGCTATATTTAAAGGACAAAATGCCATATTAATTATAGAGAATATTGTACAGATGCAAACAATTTCTCAATGTAACTTTTAATTCCTCACATAGGAGTTGACTGTTGTTAATGCTTGGAAATATTATCCTGCCTCACAGGGTTCTGTCAGAATGTAACATAAACCACAATTTAGCACTATGATCCTGTGGTTTGCGGTTCCACATTTATTGTGAAAGTTGTGTTTTGCTGTTGCTTCAGGTTTGCCTGTCACATTTCATGGTGCTCCATGTCCATGAGGAGTATTCTGAAGTGAACAGGTTTGCTGCAGCAGTGAAATGGAAACTCACTATTTAATGATGTTCCATCATCCTCCATCATGGCTTTGTTTGAGAATATTTGAGACCTACAGATGCATGTTAAAGTGGCACATGGGATGTCACTTTAGCTGCAAACAAACAGCAAGTACAAGAGAGATTATCTGTTTAGAATAGTAGCTTGTTAATGGGGAATATCAATCACAGAACTAGTTTAACATAAGCAACAAAATCATACTTTGTAAAGATGCATAAAATATAGGTGCCCAGCAACTCCTCAGCTCTGTGAATTCAGCACCAGTCTTTATAAAAGTATTTGGGGGGCATAATAAAGCAAAGTATAGAAAAGAATCAGCCATGACACATATTTTATTGCAGGGTCTTTCTGTCTTCAGTCAAGAAAAATAGCAATGCAAAGCAGACTCAAACAACCACAGTGCTGAAGCTACAAGAAAATGCACAGTGAGTGCATAACTCATTGTCACACTACAATGAGTTATGACTACTAGAATGACTACTAGAATTCAAGTATATTGTTAAAACTCCTTCAATTTGGATAAATCTACATAACCATGTCAGTTAATTCATTGGATCAATTTTTCACTGAAGTATCAGTCAGAGTACACAGCTCTCTTCTTTGTAACATAAATATAAACAGTAAATCTTTGAGATGCTTATCAGCTAGAGGACTAAGAAAACCAACCACTTTATCTGAGCGGGAGAAATGCTGAACAAAACACACCAGAATCTAATAAAAAATATCTGGCTCATAGCTTTTGAGAGCTACTCCTGCTTCTCTGAAGAAACGGGGTAGAAAAAGGAACATCTAAATTATAATTGATGCTTAGCAAGGCTTCCTTCAAAACCCACCCCCTATCCACCTGGCTGAGAAATATCCACCTACACAGGCTTCACACAGATTTCAGCCTTCCTTTATTATTGAAGAAGAAATACCAAAAGATACTTTTTCAACTTCATTAGCTTAGATTTCTTACAGACAAGCCCCAGAAAAGGTACAGTCCTTTTGGAATAGAGAGGCAACTATTTTCCTTGGCTTTGAACAAAAGAATTTGTAGGATGATACTATAAGCAATCCTTTCAGGCTTTTTTTTTTTTTTTTTTTTTCCCAGAGAGTTTGCCATACTGTTGTCACACACACTAAATCCCATCAGCAAAATATTTTCACTCATCTGGATCAACTCACTCAGTAGCAGCCAAAGCCTGTCTCCCTTCAACTTACCCAGAATTTCTTTCTTCCCAAACTGTCTAGCAGCTGAGCAGACTCCCTAGGATCACATGTTCAAATATACCTACTTTTCATAGCACTTTTTGACTTTTGGAGTGCACTTCCATAGCCTGCTCTGCTTTCTCTGTACCATCAAATGCTAGCCTCTGCTAACATGTTTTTAATAACAGCACAGTATCCCATGCTCCGGGACAGAAATATCTCAGCAATAAGATACAACTCAAAATCAAATGGTTTGTCAAGAGGCAAGTTTGAGTCAAGAGGAGAGGCTTACTGGCCTTTTCCTCACAGCCTACTTGGGTGGCATCTTCCACCAAGAAGGCAGCCTTTTTTCATTCAGGTAAAGAAATTCTCCTGCCTACTTGAAAATGAAGAGACTCTTTGCAGCCTGAGCACCCAAGTGCATGACAGGATTATGACATACCCAGCCACCCACATTGTCACAGAGCGGTTTTGTTTATAAAAAAAACCAACAAATACTAGGATGAATTTTAAGATGGAGAATGCTCTTGAAGCACTGTGCTTAAGTGAAAATGCACATGAGGAACTTCACACACAGATGCATATCCCAACAACAACAAAAAAAGCAAAAAAATGACAGCAGATGTATTTTTTTTTTCTGTATACTGCAAATATTTCTAAACCAAATAACCAATAATAAGTCCTCTCAACATGCTCTCCAGCAGGGTTAAGTATTTATAGTTATGATGTCACAGTCTGTAAGAATTCCCTTGGGAGGGGGAGGGGATCAGGCCAGGAGGGTTGCCCATTTTCTTCTCACGGTCTTTCTGCAAACTGACCTCTCAGAGCTCCCCATTCCCTTAAATACTGATGACAAATTGGAATGAAGTTACATTCACATTTAAATATACAGATTTCTCTGTACTGCTTTAAAATTTTGTAGGTTTATTCTTCTCAGGACCTGGGCCAGGAAAGCCAAAACTCACGTAGAAAACTAGCTAATTTTGCTCCAATATATAAACTTCTTGCTGCTCTCAGCACTTGACGTTGTCCCCTGGGTTTGATGAGGCAATTTCCCATCTGCATTTTTAAATGAAAATACAGTTGAGTCATACTCTGGAAAAGGGCTGCTGCATGTGCCAAGGTGTCGTACAGTCAGGGCAGAAGGGAGTGTGTGAAAGCAGGACTGCCTCCCTCTTTCCTCTCCATTCCCACTTTACACAGCCTCTTCACAGAGAACAGTGAAAGTTGCTGAAGGCAGGGAAGCAGAAAAAACACCTTCATCCTGGTAAAGAAACACCTACTGAGTTCCTGTCATTCAAAACCAACTTCAGGGGCAGGTACTATGCAGGCACCATTACAAGCTGCCTTCAAAGTCAGCAGCACAAATGTCTTATTGAAATAATTAAGTGGTAACCAACTTTGTCAGCTTTCTGTAAAATTCTGTAAAGCTGGCTATTTCTTTGCACAAGTTATACAGTTTGACAACTTAAAAATCAAGTTAAAAATAAAGAGATCACGAAAGTTTGAATCAAAATTCCACATAGTTTTTTTATTGTTTTATGTTAATCCAAAGCATGAATGTAATTTCTTGGAAAATCAAAGACAGATTTTAAGAAGCTATTAATGTCAAAGCTCATTACTTAAAGAACAATTAATAATTTCCTTGCATCAAATGAAATATTTAAATAAATGATTATGGGAAATCTTCTCTTGGCTAAATTGAAAAGTTGCCATCTGTCTTTCATTCTTCCTATATTATCTGTCAGAAAAATAAAATAAAATAGGAAAAAAAATTCTTATACATTAGAATAATGCTATGATAAGATGCTGCTGTTTATGTTAGTTTGCTCTCACTCAGAAATGCACATGTTTATAATGCAGCATTTTCTCATAAATGTTCAGACAGATATTGTGAAGTTCTTGGCACCTAAGGAACAATTTACCATAAGGAGCTGAACGAAAGTTGGGGTTTTTTGTCATTTCAAATGTAAAAAAATAATTAGATCTTCTGCTGTCACAGGCTCTAGAAGAAAGAGAAGTGTTTATGTCATTGAACAGCACCTGAATCTTGAAAGATGTGTGCACAAAAGAGGAAGAGGTTTTAGACAGGAGGATGTCTCTGATAATTTTTTAGAGATCCTATGGTTTTTATAAAGAGGATACAACTTTTCCATTCTGGGGATCACATGCACACAGTATAAACATGGACTCTCTCTTAATAAAGCACACTGGTAAATATATCCAGAATTACCACATCATCTGTGTTTAAACCATCTGTTAATCTAATGTCTTAAATGCAGAGAGCAAGGCACATAGCTATATTTTACATCAACTATTCCCTTATTTCATATGATTCCACTTAAAGCTAAGGAAGCCTAGCTTGGGCAGCTGACACGCTATATGAGCTGTGGTCACCAAGTGAGATCAGCAGCCCATTTCAGTGAGAGATCACCAATGACTGCAGGTTCCTAGAGGATGGTAGCCATGTCTTGAGACATTTACTAAAACATACTGAGAAAGAAGCATTGCCCAGAAAATTAGTGCTGGTAAGCGCTTCACTTTGCCAGGTATGACCTTGCAAGGTGCTGCTGGGTCTGTAGCTTCACTGAGGAAATTGTCAACATGTTTGCAGAGTCGTAACTTCCTGTAAGCATTTCTTAGAGGGCAAGCCTTTTACCAGGGAAGCAGATCTTTTTCTCCCCATCATTTTACACAGTACTTCCAGACTTCTTTCTCAGCTGTGAACAACACCCACTTGTTTCCCGGGATAGGCTTCAGCCTCTTTTCATCTCCCAGGCACAGACCCACTGAGTCCACACACCCGACATGGTCAGGTCCCAGAGCAGAGCTGGGAGGAGTACAGCCCTGTCCAGCATTCACAGGGCCGAGAGGGTTTCCTAACAGCTCTCATGCCCCAGCTGCTCTTCATCATGTGGCTCCATCCTTTCAGCCACCTCAGCTGACACACAGGAGCATTTCAGTCACCAGCAAACAGTATCACCTTTATCACATAAACCAGTGCAGGGAGCTTCATATATTCAATAAAAATAAAAAGAAACTGAGATGTTTTATAAGCCATCAAGTGAGATTCTGAACTGAACCCAATTAGAAGGTGTAATATTTTTCCTGGCCACACATCCAGGGAGATGTTAAATCTTTGGGAAGAGCAAATCTTGACTTTTGGAAGTGGTGTCAAACCTGCTGTCAAAGCTGTAGACATTTCTGGGCACCACAAGGCAGAAATTTCTAGAGAAAAAGAATATTAGCTGGCACAGGTTGAGGTAAAGGGTGAAGAATCTGCAAATAGGATCTGCAAGATCAAGATTTTGGCCCTCTGAGGGCCAAAAATTTAAGCCTTACCATACACACACATGCACATACCTTGAGGAATGAAATTTGGTAACTAACTGGTAAGCTCCAGAAAGAAAGAATCATAGAATCATTTAGGTTGGAAAAGACCTCTAAGGATAAATGAGCTTCTGAGTGCTGATTAGTGTTAGCTCCAGGCTCAGGCAGCAACACATTATCTGTGAGACAGGCAAAAAGGAGAGCTGAAATAAACTCTCAGAATTCAGCTTTGGATTCAATCTTCTGTCTGGTGTCTTCTCTGTTTTTCTCATTTTACTATATGTGAAATGGCCATTTACATTTGTGTGTGTGTTTGCTGACTAAATGGGCTTCATTAAATTTATAGGTATAGGGCGCTTTACAGATTTTTTTCTTTATACAGAGTCTGGTCATTAGAGGTAATAATAGTAAACCATTGCCTCTCAAATTATGTTACAGGACATTATTACAAAGCCTGTAACTGTTCTGTTATTTATAGTCTCTAATTTACTGCTTTTTGTCTAAGCAACCATCAACTAACTGTACTCTTAAATCTTGCTCTTTTGCTGAGATGTTTAGACTACCATTTTTATTGTTACATGCTTTTATTCTTCAATTCATTCCACACAGACTGTTTAGGTGATTTGTTTCCTGCCTATGTGCACTGACAACCCAGACACTGAGAACTGCATTAATAGGAAATAACTCATGAGTTGGTTTTATGACTGAGGGTCCTATAAATGAGATTTTGATAGCACATATAATTAATGCTGTTACACAAAGTAGTAGTTTTACCTGTGATCTGAGACCCAGGACTAATAGTTTCTAATTTCTGCCAAAATTGTCACAACAATTTTTACTTCCATTTTTTTTTATTACATTGTCTTTGAACAAGTGCGCCAAATCCAGGCATCCTCTAGAACAGATCACTTCCAAATGAGAACAAGCAAATACAACTGGAAGGCACTAAACTGAGCCGCAGTTTCTCCTTTCATCGTCTATAGGCACACATAAGCATGGTGAAATTCTGAGGCTATGAAAAAAGAGTAGGTAACTGCTATGATGTAATTTTCTGAATGCTTGTCTTAAAATGATAAATTATTATGGTTCTTTTTCAAAAGGAAACAAATGGTTTCCACTTCCAGTCAAGTGGCACCCTTAGTAATTTTCCATGTCGATACCAGCTGATTAAAAACAGACACAAATTATTCCTCCCATAGTCTGCAATAAAAGAAAAACAAACTTAGTAATAAAATATGAGGAAATCCTCCTATTTCACCTTAAATGTCAGCCAATCCTTTGTTCCCCTGTCATGATTTTAAAGGTCAATAATGGAAAAAATGTTCTGGAGAAATTGTAAGTACTGAGGTTTTTCTAACAAGAATATGATACCAGGAACTTGTAACATTCATGTTTACGAATTTCTGCTGAATTGCTCATTCACTAGTTAAATTCCAGAGTCAGCAATGGAAGACTCATTTAAGTGTAACCTAAAACCTATTTGTGGATTGAAAATGTCAATACAAAGGTTAATTCCTTACAGAAGCGTCTTTCAGATGTGGAAATAAAAGTATTATAGCCTATAAGCTGAAATAAAGCCTTTCTCCCATTTATAATTTCTATTCACCATTTTCTCACTAATTAATCCTTAGATCACTTAGGAATGCCAATAAATAGTTTTTTGTTCAAATCCAATTCAACAAGATTCTCAATATAATTTCTTCCTTCTTGCATAGATTGGCTCAAACTGCAGCTTTGTTCTCGCTTCTTGGTGCAGGATTGAACTCAGCAAGCAGCTGTACCATAAAAGGCAAATTGGTGGAGTTAGTAAATGACAGACTTCAGAGACAGTTTTCAAAACCACTTCAGAATAATACAGTCACAAGATGGATATTCACCTCCAGAACTGGTAGCTTGGGTGGAGTGATACCAAAAACTAAAATAATGCTTTTAAGTAGAACTTCCTTTTTCCTTTCCTCATAAGTTCTGAGTCATTTCTTACCTGTCTCTTTGGGAGTCTGAAAAAAATGTCCAGTTTACAGGGGATAAACCCTTTGGTTAAGGTGGTCATCCTCCAAGCATGTCCAGCCAAAAGATAAGGTAGTTCAAAGTGGCAAATTTTACAGTGGTAAATATGAGTAAATTTTCCAGGTTACCGTTAATTGAAAAACAATGACAAATCATGACTGTGGAGAAGCACAGACAGGAGCCCAGGGAAAAGAAAAATTCAGATGATTGACAGTTGTACTCACGAAATTCACCTCAACTTTAGAAAGATTTTTTGGAAACAAGTCAGAAAGCAACAAGGGATTAGGTAGGGGAAAGATATATGGCAGCTCTGGATGATTCTACAATATACATCCTTATATGTCCTATATATACTACTTATATTTCCTATCTGTTCTTCATTTATCTGAAGTACAAAACACAAGCGCAAAATATTTTTCTCAGGAAACATCCACATTCATGTCATCAAAGATAAAATCAACTGAACACAGCTAGATGAGAAAAAGCCTAAAAATTATATATCTTTCCACCAGCAAGAAGAATTATACATGTCCATTTTCAGATATTTAAGAAACACATTATGATGATAATACTCTCATATGAGCTTTTTCTGCAGAAAAAGTGAGGAAAGAACTTGCCAGTGATAATGGTTAGACAGCATGAACAGGCCTGGGAAGGTAAGTGTAGGTCTACATGCATATCTACTCGATTTCTGCAAGTTATGAAGCAACTTGCCAGCAAGATATTTTTCTTAAAGCTTCTAACTGGAGGCTGGATTATAACACAATATGTAAGGTTTCATGTCTGTTCCAAAAAACCTAGCATTAAAAAACTTGTGTTGTAACTATTTAACTGCATAAAAAGCAGTTGTCTATATTTCTTTTATCCTGTTATATTCATAGTAATTTTTTAATTTTATGAATGCCTCTTTTAAGCCTTTATTATTTCATATTACTTTGTTGCATATCCTGATTTTTCAGCTAGATAACCTCAGTCAGAGTTCAAAAGTAGGATGCAGATTCAATTGTGTAGTAATTGTCTTAGAATATAAAAATCTTCCATCCTAATTTTAAATTGAAAAAAGGAAGATTCATGATACCAGTGGAGATGAGTGTTAAACATACTGTTTTTCATTAGAATAAATAATGAGCATTAAAACTCCACCCCTAAGGATGCTTTTATCTAAGAGTAAACCAAAAATCTGGAGGCTGGGATATTGTGGTCAAATCTACTGAGCACCTAAACTAACTTATGACTGTTGTCCTGTCGATGTCTTTTAGACAGGAAGGTAGAATGACTAGAGTTTTTATGGATACATAACTTACTACTGCTTAGAATACATATATTCCACATATTTAGTGTCTTGTAATTCAAATATTCTCTTTTACTACAAGCCTTTCTTTGTTTTTGATCATCAGTGAAACAAATATTGTTTTCTCTGCTTACTCTTCTAGGTTTTGTATATTTATGCCCTCCATTCTGACATCTGTCCCAAAAATAAGAATTCTTTTCTTTCCTTCAGTAACATTTCTTGGTCAACCATAGACCTATGGTGAGGACAGAGGCTCACCAAAGTTAAAATCAGGGNCATGGACAGATCTTACTCATTTCATGGACTGCCATAAGCTCTGAGTTAAAAAACTGTTGTTATCTAGCATAAGATGTGAAGTTCTTCAATATTAAAAAGGATATATCTGAGAAAAAGAAGAAGAGGATGATACAATCTACCAGGGCTCTGCATGTACACAAAATTAAAAAAGGAAAACATATCTGAATTTTTACTACTCTATAGTTACCTAGTCCTAGGCAAAACAAAGGACACCTAG
>WAAG01003970.1:761-42419 GCA_013390105.1 Tichodroma muraria
CTGTATATGTGTATGTACGTGTGGTGTTGTTTAAGATGTCCTGTAGTATCTTGTTGGGCTTGCTGCTGGTCCAAAAACAGTTTATTATGATTACAGATCTATGGGCCAACCATAGATCTGTAATCATAATATGCATTAGATACCAGACAGTCTCACATGCTACGTACCAGTGCAGAGTTGAAATAAGCCCATGGTGACAGGGACTCTCCTGGCTCCCACTTGCATCCGAAGGATTTCTAAAACCGAAGCAGCATCTTCGTAGTTAGTAATTTTCAGAAGACTTTCCTTACATTAGCTCTTCTAGCCACATTTGAAAATTACTCTGATATTCCTTATCAGTGTCCAGAGTATCTCGTGGTAAGTTTGTAGCTTGGCCTGTTTGTGTGAAGAACTGCCTTGTTTGTCCCAGACCTTCCATCTGCCAGTTCAGGTTGACTCTGCTGAGCTCTGGTCTGGGAGGGGCAGTGAGCAGTCCCAGGGGTGGTTGTGACTCTGTCAGTGTGGATTATTCTTCCCCCTCAGTACCTTTTTCATGCTACTTGGCCACAGTCTGTCAGGCTGTTCTGGTGCAGAATGAAGCAGTGGCACGGGAATATTTTGTTTGTTCTTGAATAATTTCTGCTTTATTTTTGCTTTTGGCCATTTCTGAGCACTGAGCTTTTTTCATAACGCTATCAATTATGGCCACAGAATGATTTTTTTAAATGATCATTGGGGTGTAAAATTTTCCATACTCATCTTTTGACACTTGCTTGCGATGGATGCTTGCCTCTGTTTTGCAGTTGCTCAGTATCACAATGTCCTTCTGTCCCTCTTTGCCCTTTGTCTTCATCCTTTCTGCCCTGGATAACTACATGCTTCTAGCAATCTCTGCTTGTTAATATTAATCTCTTCTCCATATTGCTTGTGAGTATATTAAACTCTGATGAGGTGTTTGCCAGCTCCCATCCCAGGAGCACCCTCCTGCCATGAGTGCAGTCTCAACACTGCAGCTGCTCTTTCCTTGCCCCACCTCTCTAGTCTGGTTTTCTTCACTGGATGGAGCACGTGGGCAAAATCATTCTCAGAAGCTCTCTGATGGAGAGCATGTACAAAGTTGCTTTCGTTTTTTGTGCGATACTATTCTAAAGAGAAATAAGTTTTAAAAATCGATGAAGGTAGTATTTCATTCAGTGATTTTGTTGTTATTTTATATTTGGTTTTGGTTTTCAGTTTGGTACCACAGGCTTTACTTTTAAATATTTTGGGTTTTAGTTATAAATTATAAAAAAAAACCCCGAAAACCCAAAGCCAGTAATCTAATGCCAAAGGGAGAAAAAGGGAGGTAGGAAAATCTAAAAATGGCAGGTTGCACATGATAAGTATACAGTTGTGTATATCTTTGAAATTCAACTTGAAAAGAGAGGATTTTTTTTATTATTGCTATCTGTTGGCTACTTTTCTTAGTTATTTGCTTTTCTTTTCTCATATCTGAAACCACAGGAGAAGTTGTTGCAAATGATAGGGTTTTGTGCTCAACGTGTAGCATGGAGAGCACTGCTCTCTTTCAGTACAGGGAGGAGCTCCCATGTGAACTTAATTCCCGTGACCAATTTAGAGCTATCAGGAAAAAACAAACTCCCCCATTTTTTCTAACCTAAATAGTACGGATTTTAACATTTTCTTTCCAGATGATGAGTACCATGCTGGTAGAACAGAGTCTGTTTTAAGGATATAATTTCTCTGCACTGAGGCTTTTTTTGAAGTTAGGGAGCTGCCTAGATACCTAGATACCAGATACCTGGGCTTTTTTCCAGTATTTCTGTGGAAACTGGACCACAGGTACTAGTGGATCCTGTCACTCTGCTTGTGACCCCACGGACTGTCAAACCAGCCATGGGGGGTTGGAGGAGCATTTGCTCATTTGGGTCACGTGCTTTTCTGTGTGAGAGTATGATTTCTCCTTTTGTGCTTAACTTCAGGAAAACGGTTACATTTAGGTTCTGTATTGAAAATATTTCTTTTTGCAGCAAATCTGGAGAAGTTTGAAATACCAGTAAAGATCCGTTTGAGCCCTGATCCTTGGACCCCAGAGACTGGTCTGGTGACAGACGCGTTCAAACTAAAACGCAAGGAGCTCACGGCGTTCTATCAAATGGACATTGAGCGGATGTACGGGAAAAATGTAAAATAATCCTCCTCTGCACCACTTTGCTACGACCTTGGATCAAATAGGAAATACTTGAATTGCCTGTCTCAACTCAACACTTGAGATCAACACGCAAAACCACCATTCCTCATTTCCAGCTTAAACTGTTCTTTCTAATGACATCACCATGATGACTGGCAAGTTTAGTAAAATGTCATGGCAGCAAACTTGTGTCTGTCTCGTTTTTTCCAGTTTTCTCTGCTACCTTGTCAGTCTGTGGATTTTCCCAGTTCTTTTTGGGAAACCATGATTCTGAAGCCTCAAGTTTTTAAACATTTATAAATCCTGTATAATGTTTTATTTGTATCTTTAAAATTTGGATGTATATAGAGAGAACTTGGCTATATAAGAAATGGTTATACTGGGGGCCTTTTTTTACCTAATTATTTAAGGATAAGAAGGTATTGATGTTATGACATTATGTACATTGAAAATGCTTGTAACGAGGTCATTGTTGAACAGAAGACCAGGTTATTTGCTGCTGTGCTGTTTTTCTGTGTAAATCTGAGGGAGAAAATGTTTGACATTCCAGCTTGTGTAACACACCTTCAATATGTGCCTAATGGTTACTTTTATTTTTATCTGAAAATGGAAAGATGGTCATGGCACAGCTCTGCCTCAAGGCAGGTGTTCTTGCAGGTGTTAGTTAAAGCTCCTTTAATACAGAAGATGCTATTAACACAGCAGAAGTTAAACCTAAGAATAATCTCTCAGATACAGAAACTCCTTTTTTAAATAGCTCGTGACCATTTCATCCAGAGCTGAATTGTGTAGTGCTAATATGAACTCTCAACATTAATTTTACCTAACACTTTACAAGCTTGACTGTGTCCTTTTAGCAGAGGGACTGTAGCAACCTTTGTCTTTTCTCATTAGCTTTGGACATTACAGTGGGTTTGCTCTTTTGTTGTTTATGAAGGTTTGGCAAGACCCCTGCTCTACCCCTAGCTGCAACCCAAATCTTCCTGGGGGGGATTTTTAAAGTCATAATGACAGTTATGTTCTCAGCTCACACAGTGCCTAGCTGCCCTTTGTGCCATTAAAAATCTCCCTTTGATTCTCTGTTCTTTTGTGTAGTACTTTTTGCTTTAAAAACAGATATTTGAAGCATTTCTCAGCCAGAGTTATTTGTGTTGTTTGGTTTGTTGCACCTAATTCTTACTTCGGAAGGAGTCTCAATTTCTGTTTCAGTAGAGATTCATGGATATTTTCTGAAAAAATGAGGGCTCTTTTCATCTTCAGTGAGAATGTTTGGATTTGTATCAGATGTGAATTCTATTTTCAAAATATTTCTGGAAAGAATATTCAGGGTTACGTGAGAATGTGAAAAGGCATACATCAGTCAGCTTTGTGATGAAACAAATACTAAAATGGCTTTAATTTGGAGGTTACTCTTGTGTGTATCATTTGTGTTTAGTACTAAAACTCAAGGTCTTGATGCTCACGTAGTGCCCTGCTATGGTAGCACATAGCAATGCTGAAGGCCAGCAGCTTTTTTTGGGAGAGGGAGTTCCTGCTGTTGAGGTATTTGATGTGCAAATTCTCGTTTTATAAACCTCTGAAATTATTTTTTTTTAAATTAATGCTCTCCATTGATTATAGAAATCAGATTCATAGGAGTTGAAGGTTATCAAGCAGGTTCCCTGATGAAATGATGAGGTGGTTTGTGCTAATTAGGGATTTCCCCTGCTGCTGTCCATGAAAAACTGTTAACATTTGGTAAATTTTGGTGTAAGTAATCAAATGGAAATAAAAGCAACAAAGACAAAAAATCGGAACCATATTTTTGAGATAACTGCCTTTAGATATCCAGATCATAGTTGAAAACCTTGTGGCAAATAGAGATAAGACAAATGCTGAAAAATGACTGAAGAATCCAAATATGGAAAAATTGCCAAGGCTGTAGGGAAGTGTCACACCACGTATTAGACATTACTAACAATTAAATTTGTATCTGTGCTCCATCAACAGATTCTGAAATAGAACTCAGCACAAACTGTACATTGTTCAAATATTTTTGTGATTTTTAGTGAAAATTAATAAATTGCTGAAGTACTATGTATATCACTTGGTGCATTGTGCAGCAGATTTAAGGAAATAAATCTGCTTTCGGTTGAACAAATCTGAAGTTAGTATTTTGTTTTGCTAAGGGTTTAAATCCCCTTTTGAGAAATTGTGTAAATGAAACTTGAAAAATGGTTTGGAAATAGTAGTTTTATTTTCTTTTCTCTAATCCAGTCACAAGATGGGGTTGCAGTCTAACTGTGCATTTGATTTTACATTTCAGGGTTTTTTTATGTTTAAAATGGATGTGATAGATATAGTTCCTCTTTCATTACGCATCAGATTCTTTGTGGACATTTATTTCTTCTACAGAATGTGAAAACAAAGCAGTTCATTAAGTTTAGTCTCTGTGCTGGAGATAGACTTAAAAATCTTTGTGATGATTATGGTTTCTTTCTTCTGATTTGTAGCAAAAGAGGGACTCCACAACTGCTGGATTGTGAGTACTTCCACGTCCTTTGAGGCCACCTGTGCTGTCGGTGCTGGGAAGTGGCGGGGGCTGTAATGGGATGTTCAGTCAGGCTGCAGTTCAGGTGTGGGGCTCCCTCCCTCCTTCCCTCCCCTGCTCCTGTGGGCTGCCAGGTCCTTCTGGCTGCTACCCCATGCTCCTGCATGGCTGAGCACAAGAACAACTTTGGAGGGATTTATTCCAACCCTGCAGGGATGCACAGCTTGCCAGCTNAGAACAAAAGTACCTGCTGGAATGCACTGCACTGTCCCAAAGGCTGTGGCAGCTGTACAGGAACTGAGGAGTGTGTGTTTGGGAGGAGTGGTCTCTGTCACGTGGGGGATTTTGTAATGGAAAGAGCTGTAACTTTAAACAATCTGAGTTCAAACTAAGAGCAAGGGGCATATACCTCACCTGAAGGGCCCCCAAAAGAGGGGGATTTTTAACAGAACTTTTGTAAATAAAAACTTACCAGGTCTCTGAATCATTGAAAATTGTAACTACTTACTCTCTTGTGAAAATCTATGTATTTCATTATTAAAATGTTTGACCGAGAAATTCCAGGGATGCTGTGAATATCCTTTAAGTTTCACAATTCTTTAAAAATTTTTCAGGACTAGGCTGTCATTCAATCTAGATGTAAGTGTTCTTTACAGACCGTAGCGCTTCTGGGGTAGGTGAGAAATTCAAAAGTTGCACGTGAGAAGAGCCAGTGTGAGTTTGCTGCTGCAGGTCTCTCAGAGGCAGGAGCACACCTCAGAGGGGAGCTGTAGCTGAGCAGGGAAAGATTTCTACTGAAAAGCAGTGTGTGACTGGAGCTAAGAACATAACAGGTACCTGCATCCCACTGCTTTACGGACAGGATGCAGAGAAAGGTATGGAATCAAAACCATACGTTAGGAACACCCTGTAAAGCTCGTTTTTGCAGAAATTGCTATAGGACATAAAACTCCTTTGCAATAACCTTTGTCCTGCTAAAATTCACAAACTTTTTATTCTGTACTAAAACTACATTTAGGTGATGCAATGCAGCATTTTTAATTTTTATTACTGTGGTGTGTTAACTACTTTGGACTCAGTATAAAATTGTGTACGTCTGTTTCTTTACTGGTAAGAGGAACAATTTTCAACTTGCCTACACCTTGGACCAGGCTGAAACGTTAATTGAATGACCAATTGTATATTGTTGTAATGGGTTATTTAATGTAAACTCATTTTCAATGTGATCTTGGTTGTTACTATGAACTGCCTGAACATTGTATATCCTAATTGAATTATATTGTATGAATTATTTATTTGTAATTGGATATCATGTTTCAAAAATAAAATTAATTTCACAAATTGGGCCCTATACATCAAGTTTTTTCAGTGGTACAGAGTTGATAATATAGAAAGGTGTTTGGTATTGTCAAATGTTTGAAATGTGTGTGAGCATTTTGGACTGAATGCAGGAGCAGGAATTACCGGGTTAGCCTGGATTTTCACTGCAGGAAAATTAATCGTGCTTGTCTATTTTTATTTGCATATGATCTTGTCATTTACCTGGTTTTAAAAGCTCTGGCTGTGGGTAATACCTGATGTAAAGCTGTAGGTTTATGACTTTTTATTTTCTATCCAAGTGTGGTAGGACTTGTATTTAGTGTGTAATTTTCCTCAAGTTTTTGTGTTGAAGGGTCAGATATTAGATGCTTGCAGTTGGACTTCTTAAGAGATCTTAAGCACTTAAATTTCAAGTTTTGATTACAAGCTCACGAACCTTTGCTGGTAGCAGTCCAGCCTGGAGGCGTGTCAACAGAAGCCTCTTTCCCCCTTTTTTTGTGTCTCTATTCACAGGTTCCCCAAATGCCCAGGGTCATAGTGCTGACAAAATGTCAAACCTTCCTTGCTGTATTAGCTGATATTTTTGTTTATCCCTTTAACCAGCCATGAGAAGGCTCCAGCTTCCTCTAGGTTCAGTTATATTTGCAGTAGTTTATTTTTTTCTTTCAAAAGTACTGAGGGGTTTTAAGATTGAAGACTTATTTCAGATCATTTAGGATAATATGATTCACTTCAACTGATTTTTTTGTTCTTTTTTTGTTAGACAGTTTTAGCTAATAAAATGCTGTTAGGGGTCTCTTTAGGAAAGAGAAATAAACAAGTTCAGAACTATGTAATAGGTATTTATTGTAGCAACTAATTTCAGGACAGATAAATTGTAACCATATCAGAAAATATGTTAGTTATTTGAACATTAGAGAGGCATGGGGGATCCAAAATAGATACAATAAAAATACAGCTGAAAACATTGTAGACCTGAGCTGCTATTCTTGTCTACAAAAAAATTCAGGGGTGACAGCAGGGAAAGGGTTGAAAAGGTAATTTTTTTAAAAAACAGTTGCAATACTTGCGAATAATATTTTTAAAAACCTGTTATTTCTGTGTGTGTAGAATTTCTCTCTTGGCACTAAGGGTTAAAGGAAGTGCCAGGCCTGTGCCCTGTTCAGAGCAGTCTCTGTCCATCCCTGCTGGCCCAGGGAGCTGTTGGGAAGTGCTGGGAATGGCCGTGCTGGTCACCGAGCCAGGACTGGCACCTGCCCTGCCTTTTCAATGTTCTCCTGCAGATCGAAGGGGAGTGGTGTGGAAAGGTAACTCTGGCTTTCCCTAGAATTGATGGAAAGTGGATTTGTCTGCCCGCGGCAAGCCAGGGAACAGGTGACAGGTGTGCTTTTCCTTTGCGCTGCGGAGCCACTGGGAGAAAAGTTGCTACTTTGGGATGAAATGTGCTAGTAATAAATGAGAAATTAGGGAATGTTCCCAGGCAGGGCAGCTTCTGCACATGGGCAGCTGAAGCTGGACCTGAGGGCAAAGCTGGTGGCAGTGGGCCCGTGCCTGCCCGTGGCTGCCCGGCACAGATGCAGCTGCGGTGGCTGGAGGGACAGCAGCTGGCGGTGACTGAAAGGTTCACAGAGTGTTGGCAAGTATTTTCTCTACTCTAGCTACAATTAAAATAGATACCTGTGGCTTTTAGCAAGTAATGTCTCTGTGATTTGAATCCCAGATTTCATTATTTAGACTGGCTTCAGCATTTCATTCCTGCTTTATGTGCAAACCAGTGCTTGGCTTTAGCTGCCCAGCGTAAGAGACCTTGCACAGGGCTGGCCATCGGGGCACTTCTGTCTACAGGTGGTCCTGAATGGGCATCCCCAAACTGCTGCCTGGTCCCCACTACAAGGTGGTTGGTAGAAAAGCAAACACTGTTTCCCTGTTGGGAGTTGGGTGGGTTCAGTTTCCTAGGAGCACGCATACCCAAAAGGTTGGTGCAGCCTGTCATGCGTGAAATGTCAAAAAATTGTTTTATATCAGGCTTCAGGGGTACTCAGCATTGCCAGGTGCAACAGCAGGCAAAACCATGTACCATATTTGAATCCCTGGCCTCTGAATTCCCATGTGTTCCACTGTACCCTTTCCCACTTTATTATAAGTGTCTGTTTATTTCTTGCTCTGAAACTGTAATGCCTTCTATTGGTAGCAAGGTTGGGTATGTGGTTTGGTTTTTGTTTTGCTAATTATTTGCAGATAATTGAGAGACAACTTTATGAATGTAAGAGTTAAACTTTAATGGGAAAGTTTATATGGCTTCCCATTGATGTGCAATCACTGTAGTGTTTGGCAATGAGCCTGGTGGCTGGTGACCTTTATTCCTCTGAAATGGTGAGATTTTGACGTAGATCCTTACATTGAGTAAGTTTCTTTACATAGAGTAAATTTAAATTTCCATCAGGTTTCGGCTACTTAAGGTTTCTGGAGAGGTTAAGGGAGAAAGAAGCATCATTTTGAAGTATGGAATTATTAATAGCAAAAGAAACTGTCTAATTCCCATAAAATTCATTGTATCCCAACCTGGTAAAACATCCTGGATGCTTAACTGTTAATACAGGCTTTGCATTTGAGTTTTATCTTAATAATGCTGGTCAGATACCATTCAGATTTTTTGAAATAAGATTTGTATCAGGAATTTTTCAGCAAACTCTATTTTTGGTTCATGTCCTAATACCATATTTATATGGTTGTTTTTAAATCTTATGCATATAGCTTACAAGACTGAAGAATTATTTGGAAAGCATTGTTCCTGTTATGTAGTGTAGTTGGAAGATAGGTTGTGGATGTTTAACAAGCTGTAAGGAAGTTATTTACTGAAACTTATTAAGCATTTTATGTTCCATCAGTTCTCTGGATTTCACACACGTTTACTGGGTATTTCTGCCAGGTTTCTTGGAAATGATTTTGCTTCATTTTGTTGCAATTCAGGATTTGGTCTGTTCCAGCTGAAGCAGCGTAACATAATTAGCAGGAAGGAGAATGCCAATGAGCAATCTGGCCTGTTCAGCATCACATCCTCTTTCCTCCCCTTCTTGCCAACGTTGTGTAAGAGCTGTAAAACAATAGGAGAACTAAAAAAGCGAGACTTTTCAAGAGCAATTTCGGTATCAAAATGGGTTGATAAGTTATTGACTGAGTGCAGCTCCAGTGGGATATCTGCCTGTGCCTCTGCACTCCCACGGGCTGAGAGGCACAGGCAAACATTGTGTAGGTCTGCAGGGCAGATTTAGGGCCAGAAGGTTTTGGCTTGTCCCTTCCTGGTGCAGACCACCGTGGAGCTTTGCGGGGTGGTGGTTCCTGCTGAACAGTTTGATGTCTCTCCAAGGGTGTTATAAGTAAAATGTGCTAAAATTTCTCTCAGAATTTTTTTTCATTCTTATTTGAAGTCTTGATAAACTTCTGAAATACTCCTTTGGAAGTATCTCCCATACACTTATTCCTCCATGTGCTTAGTAATGGGTCATCTGAGGTTTTCCAAGACTGGCAGGTGACAGGTCTGGTTGAGGGCAGTGTGTTGCTGATAGGAAGTGTGCCCCCTTGTGTTTTGCAGTAATTTTCCTAATGTTTTCATAAATAGATGAGACTTGGGACTTTCCCCAGAATTTTTCCCTGTGCTACTAAGGGGTACTTGTTTTAAAACTATTTTTCCATGGGCTGATCTGATCTTTCTGGTGCACTTTTTTCCCATAACTGATGTTTTATCTTTAATTGTGTAATGGAATTTACAAAAAGATGTAGAAAAAAATGATTGCTTCCACAGGAAGCGTCATGCTCTCTGTAAGTCTTGACTGGCAGAGATTTCTAGATAGGATTTTTTTCTGAAATGCTGGAACACTGAGGCTGTGGCTGCCAAGTGTCACGTGCAGCAGCATGTGCACAGGTGTGTACCCACCCTGTCTTTGTGGTCCTTGTGGAAGGGTGAGCTGATTTGGTGGAGAAAAAGAACACCATTTGAGAAATGCCTGCCATGAAAGCAAAGATTTGCTATCCTCGGCCTCTGGCTTGAGGATTTGTGAATAGCCAGTGTTGCTGGTCTGTAGCAGCGCCAATTCAGTGGGAAGTGGAAAACCTGGTTTAAAAAAAAAAAAGGAAAAGAAAAAAAAAGTTACATTATCCTGACGCCTTTCTTTTTCTATTAGTCTAAATATTCCGTAGTTAAAATTAAACACGGTGCTGAATTGCCATGTGATGTCTGACAGTTTAACTGGCCACAGGATGTACTCCTGGTGCCAGGATGCTGCCCCTTCACCCCTTCTCCATCCCCCTCTGTACAGGGGGGCACTGGCTGTCCCTCTCCTTTGCTGACAGCAGCTAAACCATCATCCTGGCCCTTGTGCGCCACAGTAAATACCTGATCAATCACCTGTACTGCTGGACCACAGCCTGGGTGTCCCACTCCAAGGGCTTGTCCCTCCTTGAAGGTGGGAGGTGCCAGGCTGTCCCTCAGAGCTCCATGGGTTGTGTGCTGGAGTGTGCCAGAGCCAGGAAGCTTCCACCTGTTTAGGCCAGGAGTGATTTCTTTTTTTTTTTTTTTTTTTTTTCCTCTTTTCTAGCTTTAGCTAGAAAAAAGCTAGAAAAAGTTGGGATGGTTTTTTAGGTCCCAGACCAATCTGGGATTGTTGAAAGCTGCACTCCAACAATTCCAAATATTCAAATTATAATTATTTCCATCTGTTTGTCTTTGTTTATTTACTTTTTTAAGAAAGCTCCAGTAGTACTCAGAACAGCTTTATTGTGATAGAAATTTCTAGCCCATTGTGATTTGAAGAATCTTGTGCTGATTCAGTGCAGCAAAGCCTTAGAAAGTCTCTTTGGCTGACACTATTTCACATTTTCTTTCCCTTTTAGCGCTGAGACTACAGCCACCTCCCTGGCTCCTTTCGGCTTTTTGTTTAAGGAGGATCTCTTTTAAGAGTTGTTTGGTTCCTTCTCTTCCTTCTTCTCTTCCACGCTCTGTTGTCCCTGTGTCTGTCTGAGTCTCCGGGTGTTCCCTCCTTTGCCGGGGCCGGGGCACTGGCAGTGCCACGGGAGCGCCGGAGTTTCCCCGGGGCGCGGCGGGGCGGAGGAGCGGAGCGGAGAGGAGCGGAGCGGCGGAGCGGAGCGGGGCCCCGCGCGTTTCCCGGCAGGGCCGCGCCGCCGCCGCCGCCGCTCTCTGCGCTGAGTCAGGGCTGCGAAAAAGTCAAACGCGGCCGGGCGAAGGCAGCTTTTCCCACTGACAGCAGCCTCTGAATTAAGCTCCTTCCTCGCAAACCCTGACTTTATACAGTGAAGGACGCTGCTGCTGTAACCTTCAGCAGAGGTTGCAGAAAATTATATCCAGCTTCCACTGTTCCATAGTCCTGCTTTGGTTTTCTTCCCAACTCCCCTTAAGAAACAATTTGTATCTTTTTGCCCCCTTTTTTAAACTTTTCGGTTTTGCTGCCAAGACCTTTCTCATAGTTTTCAGAGAGAAATAGCTTTAAAGATTGATGCATCTCAAATGCTTGCATCATCTCCACATCTGGTAGATTACTCCTAATTTATAAATAATTTTTAAAATCAGAAGCACGTGTCAGCTGCAGCAAAAGACTCTCTGCATTAACTGAGCTGATGGAATTCTTGTCAATTTTTTTTCTAAAGTATAGTGAAACTTTAATCCTCTTCATTATCCCTTCTCTTCATATGTTTTATTCTGGAGCTTATACCTTAAGCTGTCTGCAGGAGTGGCCTTTTTTGGTGTGACCAAGGCATCCCTTCTGGAGGTGTTTACAGAGGTGGGAGCTGGGGCAGCCTGGCTCCCCTGCAACTGCACAGGCCACCCACCTTAGTCATGGGGTTCTCAACCAGTGTGGGGTGCTGGGGACATCAGCAAACAAGTGTCACAGAGCCCCTTGTCGCTGCAGCCACTCTGTGGCTGAATGCTCCTGCAGCACTGAGGGAGTCAGTAACTCAGACTGTGTGAGGTTGGATAATTTCCTTGAAGCTATTTTATTTCCTCGGCTAATGAACTGAAATGTTGGTATTGGTAGTTTCACAGCAAAAAATCTCTACTGGTGTTTCTCTGCTGGTCCATGTGATAGTCTTAAAAGGCAGCTGTATGAATATCTTGGGGCACAGTCTGAGTGCGTTCATTCCCTGAAACTGCGGTGTAAGAAAACCCAGCTAACAGTAGGTATAAAGGATGGCAATAGACATTTGTACCATTTAAACATAATTTGAGTAATGTTTAAAATGTAACTCAGGATTTTTGTGCTGGAGCTGACTTGGTTTTTTTCTTTTCAGTCACTAGACAAAAAAAACCCCGCAACCTTACAGGAAAATTGTGGGAAATAATTGTAGCTTGTCAATGACTCAGTTACGATAGCAGTTGCGTGCAATAGATGACTTGCTGAGCAGCAGTGACATTTGTTTTCCTGTGAATTTGGGAATCTCCCACAAGAGCAAAGACCCATGGTTCTGACCTGATTCCTTCACATTTTGGATCAAGAAAAAAGCAATACCTTTCATACTTGTAAAGAATTATCTTCCCAGTCCTACTTTATTTATTTTGAAAAGATTTTGACTGTCTATTTCACAATAGCAAAGCAAAATAAAAAAACCTTTATCTCTTCTGAATCCATCCTTTGTAGTTTTCCTGCTGTAGGGGAGAGCCCCTGACCTCCCTGGAGGTCGTCTTCCTGCCGGGCAGTGACCCAGTCGTATTTTCCTCTCAGTCCTGGAGCAAGTGACGTGTCCAGCCATAGACTGAAGGGTGCAAGTCAGAAATCTCCACTTCTCACACCCAGCTATCGTCACACCAACCTCAACAAAATGTGTCAGTTTGGGGTTCTTATCCCTCTTTTATTTGCCTGCAATATTTTTTTCAAAGATGTAAGGATTTCTTTATTTCACCTTTTCTGAAGGCTAATATCAAGCTCAGCTGAAATAAGATCTGATGCAAGCCTACCTGAGGATTAGAATAGTCTGGCTGCTGCAGTAGAGGTTGGACATTTATTGCTCTGCTGGCTTCCTGCAGCAGCCTTGGCATTCATCTCCCTGTGCCGCCGTTACCCCCCTGCCGAGGGCTAAAGACTCGGGTTGATGTTGCCGGTGTAAAGCCCGGGACACAGCCCCGGGAACGTGCTGGCTGCCGAAAGTCTGTAGCTCTTGCTCAGACTCAGATCTACCGGACTGATTTCCCCACGTGGATTTCGTGTTGCAGAAGCAGCAGCATTTCACAAGTGCTGTGATTGCATCCTAGGAGGAGAGAAGGGTCAAAGCTAACAGTTTGTTTCAGTCAGAGCAAAATAACGGGGTGAGATGAGGCTGGCTGGAATTTTTCTGTCTCCCTGATCTTGTCCATGCTGAGGAGCAGCAGTGCTGGCCAGCCTCTGCAGAGGGCTTTCCCCAGCTCCAGCCCTGGGATGCTGATCCCAAAAGCTTTGTTCAGGATCAACAGTTTCTGTGTCCCAGTCTGAACCTCTGCTCAAATTGTCTGTGTTTTGAACAAAATGGGAAAGCAGCTGAGAAGTGTAGGGGTTCTGCTGTGGGCTTCCAGGGAAGAAGGAGGGACACAGCTACAGATGTAAGCAGACAGAGAGAGCTTGTTAGCACTCAAGGGAAAAATGGGTAGAAACAGGGGAACCTGTGGTCATGTCTGCTTTTTAAAGTTTAATTACTCCTGTCAACTCCTAGCAAGTCATAATTCAAAATTCCCAACTCAGATCCCCAAATGATTAAAGTAATGGATTTAGGGTTTTATTTTTCCGTTTTCCTGGTTATCTGAGGCATGCAAAAGCCATGGGCTAAACTTAATTTGACTGCTTGCAAGAGCAAGAAGCTTTTTTCTCTTGCCCTGTTTTCTTACAGCAGCCTTGGATCCTTCTGGAGTGCTTTGAAAGCCGAGGGCAGAAGATTATTAGCTGATGTTAAGGGGGAGCCAGAAGTGTGAATGGTGTCTTGGCAACAGCTCAGCTGTGTGAGATGAGTATCTCAGTGCTGCAAGGTATCTGATTAAACGGGGGGGGACTTGATAACACGGTTCTGCTTAAGAGTGTCTATGAATCACACAGACTGAGTTTTGAACCCCCCCAGTGGTGGACAAATTTCCAATATTAAAAATCCTGGTACAGAGGAGATTGCTGCTTGCTCGGTTTTCCTTGCACTGTATCTGCTCCTGGGAAGGAAGCCTCCACCTTTCATCTTTAGAAAGTAGTATGGAGTTCATGTAGATGTGAGGGATCCTCATTTGGTTTTTACTTCTGTTTAGTCCATATTAATTGCCACCACTTTATCGTTATAACAATAGAAATCCAGTATGTCTTGTCTGTGATTTATTTTGTTAACAAGCTCATGCGGTTTTGCCACTTGTTTTTAAAGCTGGATTAGAACCTCTCACAAGTTTAGTGCAACAGAAATGGCCCCAGAAATCTGCATTACCTGTGTGTAATTGGCTACATTACATTCCCTTATTAATGAAAAGGGTGGCATCTAGAATTGGGAGTGTGTCCCCTGCCCCGGGTCGCCTCTCTTGCCTCGGTGCCATGGCAATGTCGTCTCCGTGCTGCGTGGCTCCTGAGCATCGCTTGTAGCCATGGCAACTCGGCCTGAGGGGGAAGGCCGGGCTGGGGATGTGCAGCTCCCTCCTGCTGGAGTCACCATTCTTAAGGGGCTGCTGCAATCTATGGCGCGTGGATTTTTCCATGTGATAATGAACCTATGTGGTTGTAACTTGGCCAGTTCTGAAATGAAGGGTTGAGAAAAATAAGAGAAATTAAATGAAAATGCTAATAAATTAGGAGGCAAAGCCTAGGCTCACTTTACTTATAAGACTTCTAATATCTTTAATTTAGCAAAATGGCTGCTTTCCTGGGCTAAATTACAGCAAGGCACGGGGCAATTAATTGAAAGTGTCTGAGCACTGGGTACCAAAATTAATGTCTATGTCTTATTTTCTTTTCTTTCATTTTTGAGTTTCATCAGTCCCTGAAACCAGTCATGAGGGGCTGGATAAAAAGACACAAGCCAAACACCAAAAAACCTAAAAAGACAGCTTTGTTTTTAGTGATGACTTCCCTACACTGAGATTTCCAACGATGAGACAGGACCTATCACAACTCCCACCCATAGGAAACCTGTTATGGTTTGTTGAATGCCAGAGAGTCCGTGTGAGTTGCCTTTGAGAGGGAGCTAATGGCAGAGATGTACCAGAGACCAGCAAACATTAAACTGCGAGACCTGGAGGTGGCTGCAAAGGGGCAGATTTGTCACAACACAAACGTGGTGTTCTGGGGCAGAGTGAAGAGGTGACCAGCCCTTGTTGCTATTGACATCAGTGGCATACGAGGTTATGAGGCAATTTACAGAGCTGACTTGGTAGGAATCTTTTCTAGAAAAGGATTTAGGTATTAAACCCAAAGGGCAGAATAGGATTCATCTTAGAGAAAAACAAACCAGCCCAGTGACTTCAGTGGGGTATGATCTCTGTGTGGGTTTGCTGTGTCCTGTGGAGCTGAGCAGTTCCAGACTGTGCCTGTGCTGGTAGAGTACCTGTAATGAAAGGGATACTTTCTTTCCTTAAAATGAAGTGTAGTGGGTGTCTGTGAAGGAGCACCCGTCTGGCTGCACGAGGGGCTGTAAGCTTCCTGCCGGGAACTTTTGGGATCCTGTAATGTCGATCAGCTCAGCCCTGCCCTCTGAGAGCTGCAGGAGCCGGTGGGGCTGCAGCAGAGGCAGGGCAGGGCCCGCTGCTCCTGGAGGTAGGTGGTGTGGTGTCCTCAGGGGTCTCTGATCTGTGCCTGTTTGAGTGACTCTGCAGCTGCTTTTCATCCTTCGCATAACTGGGAGAGATTATTTGTTTTATTCACCCCCACATCATGAAGGAGTCCAGAACAAGTTGGTTCTGCCCTTGTCATCTCAAACTTGCACCCTGGCTCAGCTGATCACTGGCAATCTTGTGCTGTTTACATTTTAGCTAAATTCTGTAGTAATCTTCAGATCCTGATATTAAAAAAAAAAACCTAAAGAAAGACTTTATAATAGACCAAAAACAATGATTGGAGTTTATTTTGTTTTTCTTGTTAGTTCTTGGGTTTAGGAGAAAATAATGACATATTTTGACTTTTTGGTTGGTTTAGCAGCAAATCATAAAGCTTAATTATAAAAATCTCCTTAATCCCAAAGAACTGGCTTTTTAAATTTTTTTGCGAGTTTTTTTTCATGGTTCTTTTTTTGCTTGTGCTGCTAGCTAATCCTAATGCTGTTAAATCTGCATTCACTCTTTCGTTTAAATCTGCTATTTACAAATGCAGATGAAATCAGGTTAGTATTTTTTTGGTCTGCACTCCAATCCTAATAGGATATACCAGGCAACAAGGACCTGGGCAGGGAACCTTCCAGAACAGATGCACCCCTCTCTGCTTTTGAATGAGCAACTATTTAAAATTAAAAAAAAAGCTGACTAAAGTGTTGGATCAGTTTTCTTTTTATATTTGCATGTATCTATATACACAGAGCACGGGACGGGACTGCTGGAGCAGCTGTCTCGAGGCTTTTATTCTATCATAATTATCAGTCTCATTTCACAAAGCCAGACAAGGGAGATTTGAACAGCCTCAGCCACTGCAACAGCAGCCGGAGTTCTCTTAGTTACGTTGTCTTTTAAAAGCTTTTTAGCCAACAAGATAATGTTAAAAGTTCACGAGCGTTTGCTAAAGCCATTTAGTACACTGACAGGTACGTCTTGCATCTAACAATGCTTACTTGTGATGGTCTAAAACAATGGATAAAACTTCATTATTAAGCTTGCATATTTCTGCTATCTTGCAGAAATATGCAAGCTTAATGGAATCAAGGAGACAGCTCCTTGATTTTTTCTCAGGCCTATCTCTATTCTTCACATAGCCTTATTATTTCCTGACCTTGCTACTTTAACTTTCTTACATTTCTCTGTTCTGAGATTCCTTTTCACACAGCTTTCTAAGAGTTTTATGGCTTTTCTATTTCCCACATAAAGTAGGGGTGAACTTTCAGGAAAGGAGGAGAGTTAGGAGCTGGAAACACAGACACTATGGCTACAAGCTTTCCTGGAAATGTGCCTTGCACCAGCCCCAGTGCTGGTGGTATGGGGAGAAAGGTGCTGAGCTGCACCCCCAGGGGAATTTGGCAAAGAGGGTTTTTCTTTGGGGAGAAGAAAGGAACTGGTTTGGGCATCTCTTTCTTGAAGGGAGGTGTTGGGAAAGCACTTGGAACCCTGCAGAGCTGTCCCAGCTGAGAGTGCTTCACAAAATTATGGTGTGTGATTGCTATTTCAGGGCTCAGAAAAATGTCAGGTATTTTGCTCCAGAAAAATACAGTCCTGCCCCAGCACAAACACAGCACTTTGGTTTTTTTTTTGGTTTGATATGACACATTGTGTTTATAGCCAATAATGTCAGAGAAAAGGCACGGAAGGTATGGGCAAGTGTAAGGATATGGTGCTGAGTGCACATGAGTATTTTTCATAGTATTTTCATGTTATTTAGAACCTTTTTTCTGTCTCACTTCCCACCCTACTACTGTAAGATAGTAGGTTGATTTTAGAGGGGTTTTTTGAAGGACTGATAGTGGAAATGAGATAACTTGGGAGAAATCAAAGGCAAGGGACAAGAGTCACAGAAGGAGAAAGTGGCGGGATGTTTAGCTCAGAAGGTGTTAAGCCCAGACATGAAGGCAAGCACCACATGAGTCACAGTATTCAAAGCAATGGTTTCCAGTTGGCATTTTCAGCTCACAGTGTAAGTATATGTTTATATATGGTTTTGTATATGAGAGTAGGCTGTGGCCTCTTTCCTTTGTACTCCACAGAGCAGGAAGCTGAGCCCATGGGACACAGGGATGCGGCCAAATCCTGTGAGGTGCCTGGAGGGAGCAAACCTCTCCTGGGCTTCGGCTGAGCTGGATTGAATGGCGGGGCAGTGTGGAGGTCAAAACCTTACAGAGGGAGGGCTGGACTGATGGGGATATGGATAGGTGATGTGGGAGAGAGGTTTTGGGGTAGGAAAGGGAGCAGGCAGTTGGAAAACTCGCTGAGTTGATGGTTTGTGTGCATCCCTACCACGGTGGGAGGAGTCAGGGCATGTTGGGGCTGGATGAGCAAGCAACGGCACAGAAAAGCAACACAAACTTTCCACACCCCATATTGATGTGAAAATGGGTAGCAGCACGTTAAACACTCATTCTTTCAGGAGCCTTGCTGAAGAAAGCAGCTAATGGACTCCTTGCCTGCAGTGCAGCAGCAAGGGGAGCACAGTCCCTGCTGTGCTGAGCCTTTCTGTCTGCCAGAGCACTGTTTCTCTTCCCTAAGTGGGTGATTTATGTGAGCAACCACTACACATCAAGAACTATATTGCAAATAAGGCAGCTGTTACGTTGCTTTCAGGAGCTCCTTTAGCACTTCAGCTTAATAATTGATTGGTACTCAGTGACACTGGAGCATTGAAATGCTCGTGAAAGAGTCAGGAAATGTTGTAAATAAGGCTACACAAAATTATTTAGTTATATGACTCAAAGAAATATTTGTTCATTATTTATTCATTATATGTGTTTAGATGTGCGGGGTTTTTTTGTTTTTGTTTGTTTTGGTTTTTTTTTTATTTCCCTTCTGCAACAGGAATGATTTTTTTCTTCAAGCACATTGCATTTCCAGAGCTTGTTGGGAAAGCACAAGGTCTCCTGTATCAGCACAGAACTCCCCATTTCCTGTCACTTCCTAGTTTCAAGTGAAATACCAACCTCATATGAAGAGAAAAAGACCACACAAGACCACATGTTGTTTACTTTAGGCTGATTATTCACATGTTACAAGCAGCCAAGAGAGGAAGAGAGTGTTTTCCCCTAAGTTCTAAAAGCACAATTTCATCAAAATAATGGTTATCTTTGCTTTAACAAAATGTTTTCATGTCTGCCCACTGAGATATAAAGGATTACATTTGAAAAATAAATCCCCTTTGTTTTTTTTTTATCGTTTTTATCACCCCTGCCTACAGTAGGCATTTTTATGTTGCTAAATTTCTTTTCTTTGGTATCATTTTTAATAATCCATTTGGGAATTTAGTATGGATTCCTTTTATCAGCCTTGTTGCACAGACGATGTGTGCTCTGTCCCCTGTTTCTGTTCCCCACATGGCACAGGGGCAGTTTTCCAGGGGTGGTGTGGGCACAGACCCAGCATGGAATATGGCAGTGATTCCCAGGGGGCTGCACACTTTGTTCAGTTTGGTGCCACGTGCAATCCCCTGGTTGTACCTGATCTGCAGGGTGGCCACTCGCAGCAATGATGAGGGAAATGTCAGGAGGGCTTCTCCATGGGTTTCTCCAGGTCTCTTGGAACTCTTTCCAAATGTTTCATTGCAGGAGGTATGGGAGGGTTCAGGGTCTCTTACACTAGCAAAGGTCCTGGTAGTGGAGGATTAGATTCTTCAAACTCCATCCTTTGTCCATGCAAGGGTGGATTAGGAGTGCTTGTGTTATCTGAAGGAAATAAAGTTTTCCTAACAGCTAAGAAGAAAGAAATCGTGTCCTGTTAGAGCTGGCATGATCCTGCATTGCTTACAACCCATTCCCTACATCATGCATTTAGGGACCTTCCCCTGCACACTCACAGCTGTGGCTTTGAGGGCTAGTACCAAAATACTGAAGCACAGGAAAAAAATCTTAGCCTCAGGTTTCAGAAATCACAGCTTACTGCTTTCCCTCCTCTGCCTTGCAGAATCCCTCCCTTTGGAGAGGATGCATGTGCTGCTGCTGCCTTTTTTGTATACTTTCTCTCCTCTTTGCTGTACACTTGGGGTTCATCCTATTGGTGCTCTTTACACCCCAGATTGCTATTTTGTTCCTTTTGTTGTATTTCCAAAGCAGACTTCTGGAATAAGAATACAAATAACTGTTCTGAGTGTTTTAAAAAGTGAATTCTCTAAGAAGTGAATACAGTCCACAGATGCCAAGATGTAATGGACCAAACTGGAGTTTGCTTCATCTTGAAAGGGGACTGCTGTAGAGAACAGCAATGAAGTAATCTAAGCTGTATTTGAAATCCCATGAAGATTCAGGTCAACAGGGTTGAGAGCTGAAATTAATGGATGTTTGCTGTAACAGCTACAGTTAAATGTGGAAGTTTCACAACCAAAACTCAGAGGGAGAGCTACAAACGCACATGATGCAGAGTGCCTGATGTTGTAGAAAAGTGAATATAAGAGGGAGAGGGACATCTGGAATTCCCTCATCTGGAATTCATGTGAAAATGAAAATCTCACAAGCCCTGAAGGTCGCAGTGACCTGGGATGTTATACTGACATGGCTGTGAAACAAGGATGGGCTGCTTCTTTCTTTGTGAACTAATTTTGCCAGATTGGAAGAAATAACAATGAAAAAAAAGTGGGGTGTTCCTCCAAAGCCTTGAAAGTGGTTTCACTTTGGCTGGACTCAATGTGTGCAACTGTGATAGCACCCTCTGTTCCTTTCATCTCTGCCCTACACCTGTTTCTGGGAGAGGAAGGTGAATCTCTCTCTGCATGTGTTTTCTGTCCTCAGGGGGATGGAAGATCACTGTGACACTTGGGCTGTAGCCTTTACTGCATGGTGTGAGTTTCTAAAGGGGTAGAATTGTTTTTGTAGTGAATGCCATGATGATCTTCCTCTCTATTTCCAATCTCTTTTGAATGCTGCATTTTCAAGAGCAGTGTTAGAACTTGATATGAAGTACCCCTTAGTACTGGCAGGTACTTTAATCTTAAGGCTGGAAAATAGACAAGAGACCATGCTAGAAGCCAGACTGGTACCCTGCCGTGTATTAGCTGTTGTATTCCTGACACTCACTAAAATCCTGCTGGATTCAGTAGGAGCTCTGGGCACATCTGAGGCAGAACTTGCATTGTCAAATGTTGGCATCTTTATCATTTCTTGATGTATGAAAATTAAACCCGCAATGCTGTGGTTTAGTAGGACTAAGCAAGAGCTGTCTCCTTGATTTCAGAGTCTGTGGTTTCCCCCATGATTAAATTTTTGTCTGTTTGTTTTTCTTCTCAAATTCTTTGAAGTGTGATCAACTTTGAGGATGGCTACACCTCTGAACCTGGGCAAATGAAGTCACTGCATGTGCGAACCTTGCCCTATTCATTTCATGAGACAGGATCCTGCTCCCCTCTTCTCCTTGGCTTCCAAATATAATTTTTTTCTAAAAAGCTCAAAGCAAAATGACCATGCCATGCAGGGCTTCTCCATAGCCCACAGAACTGAGGAGGAGGAAGAGATTACCTGGGGTGAGACATGAACTTGCATAAGTGGCAACAGGTAATGTGTAGCTGCTCCTACTCAAAAAACACCACTGGATGAAGCAGCATCCCAGCTGATGTGAACCCATTGTAACAAAATATTTCCTGGCACAGGGAATGAATGCATGCTTTCCTGTTGGATCTCTGGTTGTGTTTAACTGGACAGCGAGATGTTTATCAATGTCTCCATAAGCTTTCTACCTTATGCTGGGCAAGCATCTCTTAACTTTTCCAATGATCTTTAATTTATGATCTGTAGTCAGGTGAGGGTTCAGGTTGAGCACTTTAACATTTTCAGTGGTTTTGTGCCCTTTATTTCTTATGCTTAGCAATTACTGGCATTGCTGAATTTCTTTTGTCATAGAAAGTCTTAAAATTAACAAAAAAAAGAAAAAACTGAGATCTTCATGCTGCATGCAGAGGAATTTTTCAAAATCCCTATGAATATTGATACATATCCCTTTATCTACAATTTGTAGTTGAAAAGCCCTCACTAATGTAAATCAAAGTGCTAATTCTGAGAAGGTTAAGGCTAGAAACTGTTCAGGGAGAATGAATGGACCTAAATAAGGACCTTTCCATAGTAGGGAGAGCAAGAACTCTCTCTTTGCTATAGAGAAAGAATTGTGTGTTTGGATTTGTCAATTAATTTCTCCTAAACACTGCTAATCACATTTAAAGGTTCTTGATTTTTTGTGGGTTTTTTTTGTAGCATCCAGAATTTAGTATTTTGCTTGCTGTTTTGGATCCAAATAGAAGCAAATAATGCTGAACACAGTTGAGCCATACAGAGCAGCTGAATCTAATATCTGACCCCAAAAGCAAAGTAAGCTTTGGGTTCATTTTGTTTTTAAAGGTAGTGTGTCCAACAGATAATTGTATTTGGGAGAAGAAAGAGTAAAGGAGAAAGAAAAGTATTTTCAGATCAAGCATCGCTATATTCATTGTGTTACCTCAAAGGAAAAGGGTAAGGAATGCGAAGTATAGGTTTCATTTTATTGCATGGAAATATATGTTGATAAAATGACCTTGTAACCTGTGTTAGCTACAGGAAAAAGAGTTGAGGCTGTTATGGCTTTGAATTCAGATTCTCATATTAACCACTCTAAAGTTTGTATTTTTTTAATGTAATTTTTTATTATTGCTATCATGAGAGTTACCTCTTTCCACTCTGTTTCCAGTCACTCCTAGATTTCTGAAATTCTGTCTAGAGGTTGAAAAAGAATTCCAAGGAAAGGAGTTTCCAAAACTCCAAGACTCTCACAACACATGCCTTACAGTAAACACTAAATTTAGTCTGAACTGTTATTACGGATAACATTTGAGGTTTTCCGTTGCTTGTCATCTCTCAGGGTCTGAAACCAATTTGCCTTTACAGATCTTCGTTGTGTGCTTGGAGAGCAATTGCACACTCCAGACATGTCTTCTGGGAAATCTCTTGCCACTGCTAGAGCTGAGATTTTCAGTGCACATGGTCATCTTGGCTGTGAGATGCTGCTAAACCTTGTATTTGCTTCTATTGATTAAAATATTTTTTTGCTGCCCTGTGTGCAGAGAGGGCCTAAGAAATTTCAAGTTTCATGAATATGGATCTGCTATGCAGATTAAATAAAATCTGAATTAAAGCAAACTAAACTCTGAAGTTGGAGAGAAGGCTGATGCATACCTCTTCTGGAGTTATATTTTCATTTTTTCCCCAGTGAAGGGTGTAAGGAAACAAGGCAGAGCTGTAGCATTTTACTAAGTTTTTTATAGTTAATAACAGATCAGACCATTACTCCCATTTGGCATCCAGATAGCATCACAGTATATTATGGATGACACTGAGGAAATTGCCATCTTCCTCTAGAAATTGCTTGTGTCAAGTTTATGAAGAATGTCATCTATTTCTGCAATATGAAAAATAAGGGAGAGTGAAAGAAAATGACACTGAACCTAGAGCCATGTGTGAGTGGCTCAAATGCCAGCCCAGCCCCTGTGCTTATGGACACAGTGATTGTTGCCTTTTTGGGTGGTGATCTGCCAGTGTGTTACCATGCTGTGCCTCCCAGCACAAGAAACATGTAGGTATTATTAGATTAATTTCACTTAAATGGCTGAGCTGATGAAGCATAGAAGTGTTAAGAGCATGTAGTAAAGTTCATAAATTTCATACTGTTAGTGCACTTAATAGTGAGGAGGCGTGTGGCTTGTGCTACTTCTGCCCCTCGTTGCCTACTCTGGGAATGAGTGTCTTGCTGCTTGCGAGCTAGCTTTTATCCCAACACACAGGCTTCACTGGGTTGCACAGAACCTGAGAGGAGCAGGTACTGATGTTTGTTTTAGGAGAGGCACTGCCAATAACTTTGGGGGACTTTGGCTCGGGTCCCCAGTGAGTTTTGCAGCAGGACTGAAAGTCAGTGTGTGCCTCTCAGCGTGGCAGGTCCTTAAATGCAAGACCAAATCAGGACCACAAACATCTATTTTATCATGTCTTCCTTTGTGGTGTCAAAAGTAGCTCCAACTCTAATTGAAATAATATATGTGAGTGAAATATATTGATTATCTTTTCGGTCACCATCAATTGGTTATCTTTTGCCATCTGTAGTGTCTGAAAGGTCTAAATCAAAAATAAGTTCATATTTGCATGGTGAAATTCTCCCTCCATTTTCCCCCTAGCAGTAAATTACCAAACATTGCTTCCATTAAATGTGCGTGTGCAAGAAGAAAAAAATCCAACTCCTCTGTTCTTCCTGTTTCTCTTCTCTTTTTTTTTCATATGATAACTAAAAAAAGCACATACTTGGGTACTCTTTAGAGTGGTACTGTTAGCAAACACTCATCAAACAGGCTCAGCTTCCCATGGGAGCTGGTCCTTTAACAATTGTTTGGTGTCTTTAGTCTTATTAACTCACTAACTGGGGCAAGAAAGATAAATGCAGCATCAGACCATGGATTATGCCCATAATGAAGGGTTAGGCATATATTTTCCATAGCAGCCTGCAGAGTCATCTGGGTCTCTAAGGAGGTTTCATGTTGTCTTCATAATAGATTCTGTCTTTTTTTCAGTTTTCTGACTGTCCTCAAATTTTTATTTGGAGAAAAAACTCACATTATATGATCCCTTAAGCCATGTTGTGAATTCCTGCCCCGTGGGATGCCTCAAGCCTCAACGTTTGCGTCCTTTGGTGACGGAGGTTGCTGCCACAAAAGGCTCTCTAGGAGACAGGGACCTTGAGAAAAAAATCTGGCATCAACAACTATGTTGTGACCTTTTCATTGTTGGAGTGCCTGGCTGTTGCTCTGCTTTATTGGCCTGAATGCTTTCCAAAGAGAGAATATGGAAGCTGGTAGCAACAGGAGGAGGATTACTCTTAAACAATATAGCCTTGTTTGGGATGGGTGCAAAGAAGGTGAAGAGGAACACATGAGAGGCAATTGCTGAAAGCATAAGAGATGTGTAAGTGAAATTTCAGGGAAAATTCTCTGAAGTTGGGGAAAAGAATTGATCTGAAAGGAAGAAAGAAAGAGACATCAAAAAAGTAGCTAGTAGGCTTAACTTAAAAAATATCTTATTTCAAATTAGGCAAGCTTTTTGCTGTCATCAACGGCTTTACAATATAATTTGCAGCAAATATAATTTTGAAACATAAAACTAAAACTCTGATTTTTAATTTTCTAGGTCTTGTTTTTAGACAAAAATATAGTTTCTACAGAGTACAGCTTGAGAAAGCTGACTGATGGCATCAGTAAGCAAGTGGCATATGTGTTTCAGGTGGTTATTCCCCTGTCTATCTATCCCCTCTCTTCATGTCTATAGAAGGCTCAGAAATTCCTTGCAGGCCTTTTTGAAATTAAACTGTTTTTAAGAACCATGGGCTAACAGATGGAGAAGAGATGTCATCAGCTAGCCAAAGTAAACATACTTGCAAAGAGTTTTCGTCAATAACTCTGCAGAATTATGCAATCCAGTCATCTTTCAGTTAAACTTTTGGGGAATTGCATAAATCTATGGATGTACCTGAGCAGCCTTCCTGTGCTCCTGTTGGGTGCTCGAGCTCTTCTTGGTAATTTTGTACAGAGCTTCACCTACACGAAGAATACGAGGGTTTGGAGCAAATAAAGAATTCTATTTGCACATGCAGGTGTCTACAGTAGAGCTGGTCTGCCCCTGCTCTGCTGGCTCATGGCAGGGAGCCATGGGGTGTCTGTGCCTCTGGATGACCCTCTGTGTCCAGGTGAGTGGTGACACTGATGACAGGCTTTAGTTGGTCTTGATCCCAGGATCAAACTTCCAAGAGGGTTTCATGGGCAGAGAGAAAAGATTTCTCCTTGTGCTGAGCCAATTTTCACTGACCCAACAATGCAAGGCACTTCCTCACAAGTCTGTGAAAGTCCTGCACCAGAAGGTGTTGCTAAAATCTGACACATAGTCTTTAATTTTTAAACCCCCAAATTTCCAGAGCTGAATGGAGAGGGCAGAATATCACATGGAGCTGAGAAAGTTGTGAAGTAAATATTCCTTAAAGTTAACTAGAAAATCCAGAGACTTGCTCTGGGTTCTGCTTTAGCCTACAGTTGATATGCTCTTGTTGCCTGCTCGGTAATTTGTCGGGAACAGGGAAGAAGAATTCAGACTTGGCAAGCTGGTGCTGCAGACAGATTTTGTCAGATGAAATCCCAGTAGACGTTAGTCCAACATCAACAGCTCCTGAGCTATCACATGGGAATGCACAGGGAGATAAAACCAACATCCTAAAGAGAGGATCCTCTATTTTAAGGTGCAGAGAGGGCAATCTGGCTAATGTAATTTTTTCCTTTCTTTCTGTAGTCGTTCAGAGAAATGATGGAAAATGCTGGTTCCAAACACAGATACAATTCTGTCTTTTCTCGAATTCTCAACTACATCTAAAGTTGCTTAACTTTTCTCTCTTGCCTTTTCCTGCATGTGAAGAGAAGTTAATCCTATCTGCCTTTACCTCAGAGGGTTTGTAAGGGCAGAGTTTGGAAAAGAATTTGCTGTCTATGCAAAGAATCCACAAGTGACTGCAGGGAAAAAAAACCCAGACCTACCGTTGGGAAACTCCAGCACCAGTCTACTGCTTTCTGGAAGCAGAGTGTTCTGTTACATAAACATCCTTGAAACTTTGCAGAAGGGGTGACATTCACATGTGGACCCTGACTAATTGGGCTTTGTGTGTGAAGAACGGGGATGGAGAAGATAAGGAAATGAAATCCCTAAGGTGCAAGCTGGGCCTCCTTCTTCCCATGGCCTGGACTGCTGCTTACGTGTTTGAAAGGGGTCTCAGAGCCTCCTGTACCACTGGGCTGCTGACTGGGAACTCTATTGGCCCTGCAACCCAGGCTGCATCCTAGCTGCCCTCCCCAGTGGGCTGTGAGGCATCCTGCTCTGCCCAGCAGCCTGCAGCAGTCACTCAGGGAGCATCCCTCTGCCCAGAAACTGGTAACATCCCTTTGTACTTAAATCATTGTTAACTCAGTGGCCCTGGCCTTTATTTAGGCATAATATCATGCACAAAACATTAACTCTTAGCTGCTTCTATGGAGGCAGAAGGTGGCTGCAAACTTCAGGAGCTCCAAATTGCTCCCTGGAGGAGTCTGCACCCTTCCACTGATTATGGGAGAACCTAGATCTCACAGTTGCTGCTTTGATCCCCAAAGTTAGGCAGCACCAGCACCCATCCATCCAAAACTCACTTGAGACTCAGAGCCCAGTTCTCCCCAGCCCCTCACCTTGCACCAAAGTGAAGCTTCAGCACAAGTTGAAAGTCACCACTTTGTTCTGCACACACTATCTAAAGCTTTGTCCAAAAGTCCTGACCAAAGAAAAGAATTTGTTTCCTCCTCTGTCTCTTTAGGGAAGACTGTGTATAGCAGACATGTAAATAACTTGGTAGTGTCTAATATAAAAATCACATATATATTCTTCTATATGTTATGACAAACACAGAATAACAATCTGCAGGTTTCCCATTCTGTGTAGCAGTTCTCAGGGTAAGAGATCAGATTTAACAACTGAGATGTTAAAGAAGTAGATTCACAAGCTGAAAGAAACTGTGGAACTGGTTATGAAAGAGTAAAATCTGAATTCCCAACTCTTTTTCTTTTCACAGCTGTTAAGAGTTCAGTGGGTTGAACTGCAATCCTTCAAGTTCATCTGTTGACTCCAACACAAAACTATTATAAACTGTGCCTCTAAAACACGTGATGAAACATTTCTTGAGAGCTATTTATTCCAACTGCAGCAGAGGAAAGTTTTCAGAACACCCAGCATTTGGTAGAGGAAAGGTCTCTTGAGCTTTGCAAAAGGAGGAATTATTTGCATACCAACGTAAGTTACTTTTTGATTATTTTTTTTCCTGCATCACTGAACAAAATAATATTCCTAACTTTCCCCCACCATGGAAACATGATCGAGTAGCACAAAACTATGTTTAAGTGCCTAGCAGAGAATTTCTATATAGTTTTCTTTCCTTAATCATATTGATTGCGGGTTTTATAACTCAGCATTGAACCCAAGATAATTTGTTTTCTTTCCTTTAATGTTTTCTGTATCTGAATAAGAGTTCATTCACTTACAATACTAATGCAGAGGTATAATAGACAGAGAGCTTCAATCAGGTGTGGGATTTGCAAGCTTACAGTTACAAGGAATAAGGGAAGAGTTTGGGGTAACCTTTTCCCAGGTATTTCTTTTACACCTTTGCTCTGAAGTTTGATCTTACATATCCATTTACATTCTCCTCTAGGCTTTAGCCGTGGTAAAAGACTTCCCATGCTGAAGATGGACCATGCAAATGTGACCCAAGCAATGCTTGATGCTGAATCCCCCAGCACAGAGGAGAACAACAGCAACGAGTATTTTTACATTCTGATTGTCATGTCTTTCTATGGGATCTTCCTGATAGGAATAATGCTTGGCTACATGAAATCCAAAAGAAAAGAGAAGTCATCTAATTTGCTTCTGCTCTACAAAGATGAGGAGAGAGAATGGGGGGAAGCTGTAAAGCCTCTACCAACCATAGCAGGGCTGAAATCCGTGCAGATCCCCATGATGCTGAACATGCTGCAGGAGAGCATGGTGCCATCCCTGTCCTGTGCCATCTGCTCCATGGAAGGCAGCAGCGTGAGCTCTGAGTCCTCCTCCCCAGATGTGCACTTCACCATCCAGGAGGAAGTGCTGGATACTGAACTCGGGGAAGTGTCAGAAACGCCCCTCAATGAGAGCAGTGAGGGTTCTGTGGAAAACATCCATAAGAACTCCTAGCACTTGCAGGGCTCCCCTCGTCAGCTGCCAAAGCGTGAGTGGAGCTCCCAATAAGAACTTGTGGCTCTACTTTTCTGCTCTCCAGTTAACTCTGAACAGGTATCTGTGCTCCTGGGCCCAAGGTGTTCCTGAGAGCTGGCAGGACAAGGAAGCAGTGGTACCCAACTTCAAAGTGTAACTTGCACGTAACTGGGTTGCTTAATTTTAATTTTTCCATTATTATTTCTTACTATGAAAGCTAAGAACATGGTGTATATATATGTATTTTCTAAGGAGGTAATTATTAGTGGCGTGTCTCTGCATATTTCAGAATTCTGTAAATATCTGGGAAATCTTTAGGGAAGTTACCTTCATGCAAGTGCCTGGTTCTTAAAGATGATGAGTAATGCTCATTCACACAAAACTGTGATAGACTAGAAATACTCTTGCCGTGTTTTTCTTATGACAAACCAACAGGACATTTGCTCAATGAGGCCTTGAAAGCTGAAAATTTGTTGATGCTGTACTTGAAGGGAGATTGCAGCATGGCTGGAGACTGACTTTAAGTACAGAAAGAATGAAAGACAAGGCAGAAAAAAAGAGGTATTGAATTCCTGTGCAGTTTGTAAAGCCTGGCTCCAGACCCATGACACTTATCTGTGTCTTTGCTTAAGTTATACCTGTACTGGCTGGGTCAGGTTCACCAGCTTCTGATGAGATCCAGCCTGTGACTGAGTTACTAACAGGAAAGGTGATTTAGTTTTATGTTTTCGTATTTTTTAAAGATGTGTATGTTTGGTCACTAAAGGCTAAGATTTTTAAGTTAAAGGAGATGTTAAAAGATCTTTGTTACAGGCTGTAAGACGTAGAAAGGCTCAAACAGATGCTGCTCTGTTGCACCCTCTTGAAAAATAAGTGAAGTTCTGAATGGAATTTAACCTAACAACGGTGAATTCCTGACCCCACTGAAATCATCAGCTGAGTCAGGGACTGCACAAGATTTTGTGCTTCCCTGTTGGAGTTAAATTCTCTATTTGAGGTCAGTAAAATTGTACCCAGTTACATCATTAAAGAATCTAGACTTTCTGCTCTATTTAAGCCAGTGTAGGTAAACATCGTGTTACAACTTTTTTTTAAATCAGCTTGCATGTAACACATGTATTTCTATAAAGCTATTAGTAACCAGTTTTTGAAAGCACCACAGACTTCCCCCTCCCCCAGTTTGATGGTACTGTGACATTTTTCAAATGCTCATGAAATTTGTTGCTAAATTATTGCACTTTTAAAAGGAGTAAAAATTAATACAAAGAAGAAAATCAGTATTTCAATCATACCTTATATTTTATAATAACTTATTAAAGTGTTTTGATTTAGTTTTGAAGCATGAGGGCTGAAGAGCCTGAATCTAAAGCATTGCACAGCAAAATATTTGCAAAATGTCTCCACGTATTTCCTGCACTAAAATAGCTCTGTGATTTATCCACTGGCATTAGAGCTTGAGAGACAGCTCGAAAAACATGAACGCTGAACAGCAGAAATGAACTGAAGCCAGAGTGTGCTGTGCTGCTGCTGCTGCTGCTGCTGCTGGGAAGGGCTCAGAGGGTTAATGTGATGCAGGGATCAGGGATCGCTGTCTCTCTCTAGGCACAGCAGAACAAAGGCTCCATTGTGCTCGGAAAGGGCCTGATTGGGGCAGACTGAAGGCAGCGGGAGTTTTTCCATCGACTTCACTGAACTTTGGATCAGACCATATAAAGCTTTTTGGTAGATTTACTCTAAAAGGGGCTGTTTTAAGTTTGAAAGGAGCCAAATTAAGTTTGGCACTTTGCCTGGAATCACTTGAATCCTGAAACTTTCCAAATGAGACTGACATGTGCAAGTTGTCACATTTTCCATTGCTTTCTCCTTCGTCCTATACTTTTGGTATAAATGTATTTGTATCTGTAAAAAACTGATGTATATAATTCCTAACATCGAGTTGTATATAATTGTCTCATGTATTTAAAATTTATTGTTTCTACTGGCACTAATTTTATTTAAATAAAGAAACACATTTACTGGAAAAGCCTCCATGTTTGTTCACTACGTCAAATAGATTTCCAGTAACAAGACTGGGCATAATTCCTGCAGGATCTTTTTCTTAGCCTCTTTTTGAAATGATTCTTTGAGCTTTACAGCAGTGCAGGGTTGTGGGATGACTGCAGGGCTGAGCCAGGTGCTCCAAATCCACCTTTGGGTCCTGTTGGCTTCTGGGCAGCCTGCTCAGGTTGTGAGTGTGTGCAAGCAGGACCACAGGGATACCCTTCTGCAAAGACCTGGGGGTTCTGGGGAGGCACTGGGGAGGCTGGCAAGACTGCTTTGGAAACCTGTGTTGCTTATTCAGCCTCTGGACAAGTTTGTATTTTGACTTTCAGAGTTAGATTTGCATTGTAGCAAATTGAGTAGGCTAGGGTTGAGTTATGGACAAGTATCTGACACAGATCTCTGATCCCACTGGATTTCCAGTGCTTGCCCACAGCACACAGCTGGCTTTGTCACAAGCTTTGACCCTTTGTCTCACTGCTGCTCTGTCATTCCCGGTATTACATAGACGGGAGGTTTTCAGAATCTGCCTCCCTAAGAAGGGGATAAATGTTTAGAGGCCACTTTGGTCTTCCCTAAATCTGTTGAGTTATGTGTACAGATTCACCAGCACTGTTTAAGACCTACTTGCACGGGGTAATTTGAGGTTGTTTCAAAAATCAGATTGCTAAAATGTTATATCTGCTTGCTTTCCCTCAAAACAGGCTCCCCTGTGCTCTGCTCTCTTCACTCACTCCCTGTTGAATAATTCTGGGGCCTGTTCACAAGCTTCTGTGGACCTCAAGCTACCCATCAGCGAGGCTGTGTTTCCCTGCAGCCGTGCACTCTCCCGGGTCAGCCACGGTGTCCTGGAATAGCGGGTCAGTCCGTAATGCTGCATCTTCCACATTTACCCACGCTGCTGGCTCAGGGTTTCGTGTTTCCGTAGCCACAATAATGAATCAAGAAACTTCTGACAGCACTGGTGATAAGGAGGAAAAACAGAACAAAATGTAAATTACAGCTCTGCTGCATGGATCAAAAAGGTAGCTCATTCCATCATTTTCTTGTTTAAAATTGAGCTGCTGTAAAGGGAAACACTGCCTGCTTCAGGGCCTATTCACACTGAAAAGAGCTACTAAACATAAAAATGTGGCCACCTTCTTGCAAACTGTGATGGAGCTGTCCTTGGGTTTTGGGGCTGGAGAAAGCATGTAGATAGTTTTGAATGTATTTGTCTTTGTCCAAATCAGTATTTTGATGACACCACAGGAAAAAAAAAAAAAGAAGAAGAAGCAAAAATCTATTTTAGATATAAAAGTTAGACACATGTGCAAGTGAATGCAATGATGCCTTAAAGACAGCCCAGTGACCCTAGACTGCCAGGTAGCTATTATTTCAAAATAAAAGAAATGTTGCTAATCTTCAAAAGCTACAGATAGAAGGAAAAAACTGCTCCTATTAATCTTGCTTCAAAATCCTTTTGACTACTATGGAGTAAAAGGTAATATTGTTTTTTCCAAAATGAATGACATTTCCAGTGTGCTTCAGTAACTGAGTTAAGTTAAATTTAGTGCTAATAGATCTTGGCTTGAAGGCCATGATAATTGACTGTAATTTGACTGAATGGAGGTGATTTTTTTTACAAATGCATTCTTCTTTAAAAGAACCCCAGCAATTAGGCTCCCATTTCTTGGCAGTGCTATACTTCATATATTTGCTGCAGTAGTTTACACATACCCCCTTTGAGACAAAAGGAGAAGATGGCCACACGTGGCCTGTGTGTACATGGGCTGGCTCCAGGACCTACTGTAAATAGAAATGCTAATTCTCAAGCTTGTCACGTTAGGATCTATGATAGGATTTCTCCTAAATCCTACCAGTGCATCATGTTCAGACACACCTGTGAGGTTACTCATTCACTGGCTGAACCTGCTGAATAAATGAAGAGGGAATGCAGAACCCATCTCTTCCCCAGGCACAGGATCTCCCAAGTTCTCCCAGCATGGTTCTGCTCTAGCCCAGGGAAGAGTTAACCAGAGAAGGAAGGTTAACAAGAGAATCCACTTTCCCAGGACCAGAGCACAGGTCACAGATGATGGTAAGGCCAGGAACCTCATGTGCTACAACTCATTGCAAAACTTCCCTCCTTAGCTTGGCCCTCTCACAGTGGGTTCCCTGGGTCTGTCCCTTTCTCAGACAAATGCCCACATTCACACAAATAATTGAATTGATTGATGGAAAGGAAGGAAATGGGTAAATTCTAACAATCATTTCTGTTTCTAGGTCCTCAGTGCATGATGCTGGACAAGGATATGTTTACTGCTTGAGGACAAGGGGTACACAGTTCCCCAGGGAAGACCATACTTTTATCACAGCCATTTCAACCAAGAGGTAAAACCATCTGCCTTTAATTTTCATCTAAAAATTTCAGATGGAAAGGAGTCTCTACCACATAAAAAAATGAGCATTCTCAGAGATGCTCAGTGGATGTGCTAGGTGCAATTGTGGCAAAGCTGGACCATGCTCTCCTGTGTTTGTTGACTTATCATGATCACGTTCTAATCTTTTTAGAACTTGTCCTAGAGGGAAGATGACTTCTCCCTGAGTTAAGAGTTGGATCTAAGAGGCATGAAAGTCAGTAAAATTGTTTAGGCTATTGGTTTTCAGGCACTGATCATATTTGCTTCTGTGTATTTGGTTGATTTACTTTTGTATTTTTTCATTTTCACACACCTCTGCAGGTCCTACTGTGTACAGCTAAAAATAGCTGCACCTTCTTAGTTCATTGACACTTCTGTAACCAGCTCAACCAGGCAAAAAATGGAAAACAATCAAAAATCAACAAGCACCAATTTTTCAAAGTTTAATTTGGTTTGATTTGGTTTGGTTTGGGTAGGGTTCTAGTTTGTGTTATGCCAGGTTAGACTGAGGTTTTTGCCACACAAATAAGTGACTAAAAAAAGATAATAAAGGCAATTGGATGATGCATTACAGACTGTTTTTCCAGCTCTATCCCTCAGTAATCTGTTCAACTGGCCTGTGCTTCTCTTGATTATGGTATGATGCTAATTATATTGCTATCTCTGAAAATATGAGATGTTTCTGATAGATATGAAATGCTTGTGAATTTTAGATGAAAGATGTGGTATAAATACAAAACCCTTGCCTACTTAGGAACAACAATTTTTTTTTTTGCCCTCCTTAATACTACTAGATGCAACAGTAGTCACTGGCTACAATGCTGATTTCTAGCACTTGATATATTTCAGCTCATCCCTCCTCAGGCTCACAGAAGCCATGTAACAGGGTTTTTTGCTTTGTTGAGAGCTGGAGAGCAGGGCAGTAGTTCTGGGATATGGGAACTAAATTCAGTTCCCCCTTCAGCTCCAGGTTCTCTGTGGTACTATGGAAAATTACTTCCTTTGGCTAAGACTCCCTTTTATAAACTTTAAAGAAGAGCACACCTTCCCTGCCTAAGGCTGATGTGAAGATAACTACACTGAAAATTTCAGAGTGCTGAGCTCTGATGGAAAGTGAGAAAAGGCAGAAGAGTTTGTCCTTAGAGAAGGAACCAATTAAAGAATTAAAGAATTTCCTCTGGTGTGAACTCCAGCTGTTTAGATGGAACTATTGTGTGATGCCTCCAGGTCCTGCAGCTCACCTATGAATGCTGGACTTGGAGAAGCCAGCTGTGGGGCTGGTCCCCAGCCTAGCCCTCCCTGGGACAGCTGTGTCTCATCCCAGCAATGAAAACATCAGCTAAACATTGTAGGTGCGTGGATGTGAGGCATGCAAGTGGTTTTGAATTCCACCCTAGCCAATGCACAAAAGCTCGCTCTTTCCTTCTGCTGAGGAGGAAATATAACCTGTGCACCTCTAAGGATGTATATCCCCCATCTCTTTCCTCAGATCGGGATAAACTGATCAAACAAGGTTTCCTGTAAGAGAAGAGAGAGGAAGAGAAAAACTGATGCCGCTACTAATTTTTAACAATAGGTACGGAGTGATACAGCAGCACACAGACTGCCTTGAACACAGCAGAGGAGAGCCCCAGAGATGCCTCTTTCAAGGCCTTAATGGAAGACCTGTCCCATTGTTTTCCTTACAAATACCTGATGCCACAAAATGAACCATTCAGCTGCCAGTCCTGTCAGCAGCAGCAGCCACTGAGCGTCAGTAATTGCCTTCCAGCCTGGAAGCACTGTGCTGCCACTGCACTGGGAAACAGGGAACACTCTTGACACTTGCAGAAGCACAGAGCAGTGCTGGGCCTGCTGAAAGCCCAAGCACCACTGGGACGTTTCTCCGGATATGGTTTTCCTCACTCATCACTGCATGAGAGCACTGTGGAAATTCAGGGGAAGCTCATTGAGTGCATATGGGTTAGTTTTCATCAGCTGCACAGGATTTTACACCGAAGGATGCTGTTGACTTTGGTTACAAAGGTGAGAGTTATCTAAGAGTGACCCTGAGGCCAGTGGGTGACGTGATGGTAGCACCTACCCATGTTTACTGAGAAACAACTTGTTGTGCCTCCACGGGAGGAAAGAGCAGCAAGAGCCTTGTCACATTCTGTTTCTCGGGGTCTATCTGCTCAGTGTTAAATATAATTAACTTCATATCTAATGATATGAAGTTAATCGTATCTAATTAGCTGCTCTTTGGTCAGGATGTGTATTTCAGATGGATGTTTACTCTAAGGTTTTTTTTTCTCCTGTATTCACCAAGAATTCAAGACCAGATTAAAACAATCATACAACTCACTTCTGCAGAGAGGTGCAAATGGCTGCTGAAAGGGCTGACCTTCATCATGCTGAAGTGGCAAGAAAAATGTTGCCTTAGAGGTGGCTGCTCAAGGCTCTTATTGCTTCAGGTGATCTATAGGTACTTTACTTACTGTTTGTGTAGACATTTACCCAGTGCATTATGCTTTAGTGTTGTAATAAAACTCATGAAGAACATTCAATAGATCCCAGGATTTCTTCTGTCAGTAGAACAATTTTTTCTACAACTTCTCTTCCATGACCTTTAGTTTGTCTTGTGAAGTACTGTCATCAGGAACAATGAGAACATTACACTCATGTGGAAAGAGTACAAAACATTCATATAGAATAGACAGAGCTTTGGGACTAAAATATCCTGTATAGAAATATTTGTGAGATACATCTGGGCCATGAAAATATCAGAAACCCAGGAGTCGAGATTAATAGTGCTAGACTCTCTGAGTCCTTGTATTTATTTATTTATGATGTCTAGACAGACAGTGAATTTTCCCTCATTTTTCTGTTGAGAGATGTGTCAGTTTGAACTGTGAGAGTCCAATAATTGTACTTATAACTGTATGTGTGTTCTTGATGTGCCTGTTTTTTCTCCCTTTTCTACCATTTTTCTACAGGACCGTAGCACAGGCAAATTATTTTTTCAGACCTATCCTTGCCTTCTTTTTCTTAACTGCATAAAAGACATAGCTTAAGGCACTTAAGTCAGGTTGAAGCTGATCGTTTTCTATTCCTTGGCACTCTTTAATGCTGACTGCTACCATCTCTTTTGAGCAGCGCAGTACGTGCTTTCCTACCAGCTACACACACTGACATATGGTTACCATCAATTTTATAGGGGCCTGGAAGCACGAGGGATTGTGTTCATTTATCCTGTCATAAAGGGGGGCACAGAATTTGTAACTTCTACTGTGGGTCACCAGTTCAAATGCAAACCCAGGACAGGATTGACCAACCTTGGTGTGGGGACTTGATAGCTTTTTGGTTTGATGGCTCTGTGAGACTGGTTCCCTCAGCACATAGAAGGAAGTTATCTGAAGACAAAGGGGAGATATTTTATGCTTCATTCTGCAAAAGCAGCAGCAAGTCTGTAAACTGGGTGATGAGAGGTGGCTGCTGAAGTCACTGGCTGGTGGGGAATGGTGGAGCCCCCACCCCGCCGACCTCCAAGGCAGGCCTAGCAGCAGCAGTGATGATCACTGACACTCCCCAGCTGGTATCTGCTCACCAAAGCACAGTCACAGCTGGCACCACTCACAAAAGGCTTCTGGGCCACGAGGATGGGAGGTATAGGGGTCACCAGCCCCTTTCTTATGCTGATAGTGATGTTGGAGGGTGGGCATTCTCACAAATGTTGCACTCAAAGTGGCATCAGGGTGTGGTGAGGGGGGGCACAGGTTCTAGGCAGGATTTGGGGAGATAACCCTACATGCCCCCCTACCCCTGCAAGCCAGAAATGTGTCTTTCAGAAACAATGTCTCTCCATTTCACTTGGTTTTTTTTTCCTTTTTGTTCCCTCTGGGCTCTGGAAACATGCATTTCATTGCTACACAGCAACTTCCCTGAACTCTGTCTGGAAGATTAATGGTTTATTGAAGAACAGGCAGGATTTAGATTGTCATCAAGAGACCCATAAAAGCAAGCATGTAAAAAGTGTTATGGAAACAGAGTGTGGCCCCTTGGAGTTTTCAAGGCTGGAAGCTGGGCTGTACACATGCGCTGCATCCCGCTCCCTCACCCCTTGCTGGGAGTACACGTGGAAGGGCAGTGGGAGTTGTTATTTGTGCTGGAAATGAATGAGTCCCTTGCAATGAAATTTACTGTAAGTGCACCTTTTCACATGAGCTGGGTTTTTTCCAGGCTAATTTCTGCTTTGTTGGTGCACGTGTGCATCTTGTACGTCACTGGGAACACATTAGTGACCATCAGAAACATTTCTTTTGGAATCCTCAGATATCCCTAGTGATCCAATTTGAAGCACTGCCTGGAAAATGATTAATTCCTCTCTTTGGTCTATAAGGGATTACTCGAATCTGCTCTGCTGCTTCAGGCCACAGCCAGCTCATTCCTGTAGACATCCTCATGCTCCTCTCCAGGGACCTGCGCTTTTAGGGAGTCCTGCACGTAAGCTTTTGTTGCATCTGAAGGCCAAACTGTTCCATTTAAGCATGGGTCCACAAAAGTGCCTGCTACCAAGCCCTAGGGAAAGACTGGGCTGCAAGATACCAGCTGAGCTGTGATACAGTGAAAACAGCACCCTGCTCTATAGTCAGCTGCAGCCCTCAGCCTTTTTCATCCCTAATTTTTTCACAACTTTCATCAGTGGTGATATATTCTGTGTGCGGAAATAATGGCTTCCTAAGTATTCCAAGCATTGTGAGGTTAGCAGTACACTGACAGTTACTACAACCATTCCCCTGATTACTGAAAATCGGCTGAAGTTGCCTCTCTCCCCATGCTGTCATGGGATCTGCATGTTAAAGCCCTGATAGAGCTGAATGGGGAATCCTGGAGCTGTAAGAACACAGCTGGCTTAGAGAATTGCTTTCATTGGTGAAGGTTTGAAAAAGAAGCTCTGAAGGTTTGTTAGGACAGCTCATCCTCACATATATCATCATTTGCTCCATTAACTTTGATCCAGCATCTTCACCCAGTACTTCAGTTTCCATGGGCTGCCCTCCTCAGCACCATGGGTCACTTTCTGTATATGATAGTAGAACTAAAATTAAAGTATTAAAATAAATCCTGTTCCTTTGGCTTTCCATATTTCTTCTCAACCCAGTAAAGGTGCAGGTTTGCTCTGGGCTCCTCACGCTGGTGGGGCTCCCCTTTGATTGGCCTCAAAAGAGCTCCAGTGGCCCAGGATCTTTTAGGCTTTCAGGTATGTCAATGGGATCTCCTCACTCTGAATCTGTTGGGGTTTTGGTCCAGTTCACACCAGATTTCTCACCTTCAGTCACAGATGCACCTAAAGGCAGGTGAACCTGCAGCCTGCTTTTTAACCTGCCATTCATAGATGCTTGTTTTGCATTTTTCTCCCCACTGTGCCCTGGATCAGCTGCACAGGAACAGGCTGCCCAGAGCTGTGCCCAGACACAGAGCTCTGACCCACATGGGGCAAGCTGGGATCTGGGGTGCCTCAACTTCCCCTTCTACCTGCTGTGGGGGTTGCGTCTGTCGGGGTGGAGAAAACTGTTGCAGAGATGGGGCAGACATGAGCTACAGCCACACAATTGCCTTCACACCTGTTTCTGTGCTGTTAGTTCATGTGCATGGAGCTACTGGAAGTTATTGGAAAAATCTCTTAATTACACTGATGGACTCCCAGAAGAAACTGTCAGGTGATAAAAGCCTTATAATGAGGAGAATTCCTGCCTCCAAACAAGGGCAGCAAGTGGCATGCAGCTCAGTGAGGGGCTGTGAGTGCTGCAGAAGGCTTGCAGTCCCCACGGGGCATCTCTGAGAGATCTCTGTGGGACACAGCCCAAGCCAGTGCTTTTGTAGTTCCATAGCAGCCCCACAGTGATTCTCTGGAAGAATTCTGTGAGTTGCACCCCAAGCTTGTGCTCTTTGAGTTCCATAGAAGCCCCGTGCCTCCCCCTGAGCCCATTTGCCATGTGAGAGCCTGGGAACAGTGATGGAGAAGGGCAGGGGTAGAGGCCTCCCCATGGGGCTGAGGGTGGATGGCCCTGCCCTGGTCTCACCTCTCAGGTGCTGCTGCTCACAACATAATGCTCTTTCATCCCCCAAGGCCTGTGATTAGTCCCCAGTAGACGTGTCAGGATATACTTTATGGTTTAATTACACATCCCAGTCTGAGTAATGTCTCTGGTTGCTCAGCCTGTCAGGCCCCATTAGCTGAGAGCATCTATATCCCAGTGCTGAGCAGGCTGGTGAGAATGTGCCAAGATTACCCAATTAGTGCTTTATCTGTGCTGCATCTTTAATACAAACTGCTCTGACATCTCCTCATCCTTTGCAGAGCTCCCTTGTGAAGGTACAAAATGGTTGAGAAGAGAGTCAGCGAACGCCTGTTCCTGGGGCTGGACCGCCGGGTGGCTGTGCCCATGGAGGGGCCAGAGGGACATGGTCAGTCCTTTGTGGTGGTGGTGGTGACCACAGCTGCAGTCTCAATCACAGGGTAATCAGAAAGTATTTCCTCCCCACAGGATAAGGTCTGCTCTAGCTCTGCCTTGTTGATATTTATGAAACCTCTAATTAGCTGCCCTTTCATTTTGCTTTGTATCTGAGGTTGATACCATGTCATCTGCTTTTCTCAGGAGTTTTAATATTTCCAGTGACTTATGAAAAGGGCAATTCTGACAGGCATTTTATGACCTTTAACTTGGGAAAACGTCATTCTTGAGGATGACTGTGGCCATTTTGTCTGCTATGCTCCTCGCAGTGATAATTTTGTGATGATGGTCACCCTAGAAAGCCAGACTGCAGATTTTTAAGTGTGGACTAAGGAATTCCATAGTGAATTCCTTTCTATCCAAGCTGTATACAGAGAAAGTCTTGTTTGTTGTCTAATGCCTATAGTGAGGAACCTCAAACGAGCCAACTGGCCTGCAAAGTCAGAAGGAAAAAAATCTGGAGAATACTAAGTTTGTCGGGAAAATGGTATTTAGGTCAGCCCAAAACTATTTATGAATTCAGGTCAAATTTTCTGAGTAGTTATTCCTAGTATTTTTTTTTTTTTTTCTGAGAGTGGGTTAATTTTTCCCTTTTACTAAACTCAAAGGTTAACGCATTTGCCCAGAAACTGGGAATCCCTCATACAGTTTCAGTCCATGCTTGGGTGGAGCTGGATAATCCATTCCCTCTGAATTGTCAGCACTTTTGAGTATGTTAGGAAGAAAGGGCAGTACACCCACAGTATGTCCCACTGGACCTGTGTCCCTACTGTATAAAGTATGTATTTCCTGAGCCAGATAGAAAGACATCACAAATACTCCCTAGTATGGTGGTTAGCAAATACACAGAGGCAAGAATATATCGGATTTCTGCTACACAGTCCGCTCTGACTACAACTGGTATAAAATTGTACAAGAACATCAAGACACTGTGAGATTTGTTTATCCTGTAGCCTGTAGCCATAGTGCTCCCATAAGAGATGTGGATTCTGTGAGAGCATAGATAGAAATCAGTCTGGATCCATTGCTTCTTGGATTTAATCAGGGAATTAAATATCCTATAATTTCTTTTGCTGTTTAAGAAGCAAATGCTTTGTTGAAACAACTGTGTTTCTAGTAAAAGTCATGTTGATTTAGTTTTTGGTGAGGAAACATCAACTTACCTAAATTTGTAAATCATCTTTTTGATTAAAAGCAGTTATTCACATGAATCTGTCAAAGTGGGGCCTCATTTGCCAGCTGCTAAAGGAGGGAATAAATAGGCAACTCAATTCACCGGAGCTTGCAAGCTGGGAGAGGAGATGTGGTAAACAGACATCAGAGACAAAGTAATCTCGGATGTGGTTTGCTCGTCATGAGTCAGGCAGGCAATGGATAATAGGTATGTCTTTGGCAACTGTGTTTATATTTAAAAACAACCTGAAAGCAGTAATTGGATCTCACTAACTGCTTCGGTGTGCTTGTTAAAGGTGCTGCTAGCTACCACAGACTTTCATAGTACAAACATAAGAGAAATATTCAGCTCATGAGATAGAAAGGACCATCTGACCTCTTTTCTCCTCAGTCTGTCCTAAGCATAGAAGAAAAAGTGGAGCTAGGCTGACATTTATTTTTCTGAGAAGAAACCAGCCAGTCTTTAAATTGTTCTTTGGATTTTTCCATCTGATTTTATAAATGACATGTTATTTTACTGTACCCTTAACTGGAAACAGACCTTAGATTTTGATGAGAATATGTCTTGTCTTTTTCTTAGTAGCTGCTAGTATTGGGGAAGGTGCAGTGGGCAGAATGTCGTAGATAAAATCCTACAAAACACAAACCGGTAAGTACAGGCTTTTGGATCAGTTCAGGACTACTCACAACATTTTCTGCTCATTTCCTTATACATCTGCGTGGCAGTTTCAGTTTGAAACCGGGCAGAAACACCAATTTGTTTAGTGGTTTTGGTTTGCCAACTTGAAATTTCCCAATCAAGAGCAAAGCAGGCTTAAACCCTGAAAGACATAGAGAAAATTTATTAACAGAATTAAAAGAAGAATAATAAAAATCAGAATAGAACCCTCAGAACATTCCTCCTCCCTTACCCCACACTTTCTTTCTTTCTTT
>WAAG01003971.1:1174-15602 GCA_013390105.1 Tichodroma muraria
CTGCATAGAAACAAAATTCTGCATCTGTAAAACAGAAATCCATTTTGCATCTGTTTCCAAGAGAAACATGGCACCTACTCTGTGAAATGAAGCCCTGCTTATGGTCCCATCTTCATCTGGACTTTTTCATTGTTCTGCATTGCTTCATAGCTTGTGTTTGTTTCCTTTAATACCTTTTAAAATACACACTGAGTCAATGTGAGGTGGTCCAAGAGCAAATAACAGAGAAGATTTATTTCTAATCCTGAGAGATATCCTGTACCAGCATGGAGTACTTGGACAGAAAATGAAACATGACTTTTTCTTACCTCTCTGCCAGTGTTTGTTGTTCATTGATTCCAACATTAAAGAGCACTGGATACATGCGAAGCAGCTTTCCTTCTTTAATCTCTTGTGGCAACAGTTCAAACATCTTTGCTGGAAGCTGGACCTCTATAATGTAATGTTCACTAGGAAAAATAAAAACAAGAATAAGGACAGGATTCTTGATTGGTTTGCTTAAAATAATCTCCCTAAATTATAGAGTATGTGTAGACTTACAAATCCCTCCCTTTTTCCCCTTAATTGAACCATAAAAAGGGATGATTCAGCTTGCTTGTTTTAAGAACATAACCAAGCTATATGAAGAAAGGCAGGTATCACTGTATATAACTATAAACTAACTTCTTTACTGAAGTGAAAATAGGACTAAGCATGGAAGCAGCAAAAAAGTCCTCTGCTACCAAAATATCAATAAGAATACCTCAACTCTTAAAATGCATCTTGCTGAGTTACAAAAACAACTTACTTCCAAAGTCACAACTTGATCTGGTATACAGTCTAAAAGTAATATGAGCAAAAACCTTTCACAAAATCCCAAAGTAAAACTCGCATTTTCTTCAGTGGTTGGATTTTGTCCCTGGGGGTAGAAAGCATCAGCAATAACAAAATTGTCGCTGTGAAGATAATAACTGAAGGCTCATTACACAAACATGAATCCTGTTTCAGGAGAAGGGATATGATATATAGCATTTCTGGGCTTATATTTGTGTTTGGTCTGACTTTATGGAAAATGTGCTACTTTGGCTGCCAGGCCAAATTCTAATCACATGGAAGCCCCAAGCTGGATTTCACCTGCCTTTGAGAACAGGTGCCTGACCCCACAACAGAAACAATGGGATGATATTATCTTAGCTTTCATTAGCTTTCTTTTCATTGTTAGACCAATCAATCTAAATAAGCAAAGAACAGACTAGAAGTAAACCCATTTGTTTCCAGGATCTGATATTTTAATCAGACAGTGCTGACTGACAATGGAGGCTGAAATTTTCCCTCCTGCATAGAACATTTGGAATACAACACCAGCAACAAGGGGTATTACAATAACAGGAGGGAAGGAAGATTTATCCTGCCTACAGAAATCAGGCCAAGGAAGTCATACAAGTTTTGTATGTAAATTTAACATGGATAATTGTTTGCATCTATTCATATAATCATGAAGTCCCTCCAATTCTTCAATCACATACTTTTTAAAGAATAAAAATGTCATCCAGATTACCCACATGGAGAATTTGGGTGAGAAAAGACAGAAAACCTTGAAGGAATAGGTCAGTTTCTGCAGTTGCTCTGACACCTTGGCAAGCTTGAAGGATGACTGGCACCAGCTCAAGTGTCTGGAAAAACAGGTTCCGCTTGGAAGAGCCAGTGGTCATGTTTAAACTTTATCCTGCTCATATATCTGAGAACAAAGTAAAATGGATCCAGTGCAGACCTGGGACTGCAATGTAATTTCATTCAGCAAGGGCAGCAGCATCTGCTTAGTACAGGCTAGAACTGGCGTGCAATCTTTGAGCAAATGCCAGATGTTCCCCACTGAGAGGGAGGATGAGTCCTGGATGGAGAACACGTCTCAGGGAGGGGAGAGGGAAAACAAAACAGTTCTGCTTCCCAGTTAAGTTTGTGTTTTGTTTAATTAATTCACCCATGTGAAAGAAATACAGTTAGCAGAAAGGATAGTAAAGAATGTGGGTCCCATGACCTCTGCATAGCAGCATTAATTCTCAGCCTGCCTGAGAGCCCTCCTGGCTGCTGTCAAGTGCTACCAGAACACTCCTGTGATGAAGTGCTTCGATGAGCTTGAGAAGAAATGTTGGCTTAGTCTAATTCACAGAGCATACACTACAGAACCAAAATGCCACCAAATCACTGCATTGTTACATTTCATTAGTCCAAAAATACTACAGATCTGTGCGTGTGAAAGAACACTGAGAAATGCTGATCTTTAGGCATGATAAATTTGTATCAGAACAATTTTATGCTTTCCTCCATGTCTTTTTTTTTTCTTTTTGTCTTCAAAACACTTTTTGAAGTCTCAGAGATAATCCTTGGTAACTTCAAAAAGTCTGTTATCAATTTCACAATGAAAACAATGTATTTCTGACTTGGAAGGAAAAGACGATAAAGCTATGACAGCTGTCTAGAAAGCCTAGGAATAGTACCGAAAACAAGTGGAGGCAAAAAAAGAAGCAATTCAAAGTACTGAAATCTGGAGAACTTGTTTGACATCAGTTTGCCAAAATTCTTAACTATGATTCTACTTAAGGAAGAAAAAGAAATATAACAGTAAATTTTATTGTCATATGCTTTCTTTCTTTTATGGCTAGATTCAGGGCAGAGCTACCAGTTGATTTTGGCAGGAGATGGATTAGGTGGGCACAGTATTTTCCAATGAGATGAAAAAATCAGTATATAATTTTTAGAATTTAATGACTTTTCAGGAAAACAGAGTGGAGAAAGCAAGCATGTGTTTTAAGAGACTAAATAATAAATCTTCACCTATTTAAGAAGAAATTGCATAAATTTAGGTTTTAAATATTTAGATGTCTATGATTTGCCTAAACAGAACTGCTTAAAAATATCCCTCTCTTTCTTTTCTTTACTCTCTAATATTTGTTATCATCACATATGAAGATAGACAAACACCTGTAGTCCTGTTAGAACACTTCTATTAAGTACCTCCCATATGGCTGGGGGATCATGAACCCTGCAGCTGTTTTGAGTTTGCTGAAACTGCACACCTTTAGCTCATTGCAGTAAGCACAAAATAAGTAATTTACATGGACTTTGCTTTGTAAAAGAAAAAAAAAACGCACACGTGGTCAGTCACAGCAACTCAGCCTGGAGATTCTTTACCCAGCTCTTCTTTCAGTTGAGTGCAATGTTTTAGATCATTTCAGTGTGGCTTTAAGTGCTAGTCCAGTTTTGGGCTTTCTTGAAAACATGGTGTAAGAACTAATATCTCAAAGTTCATGTGCACAATCATAGAATGGCTTGGGTCAGAAGGGACCTTAAAGATCATCTAATTTGAACTCCTCTGCCATGGGCAGGGAAACCTTTCACTAGACCACGTTGCTCAGAGCCCCATCCAACCTGGTCATAAACACTTCCAGGGATGGGGCATCAACAACTTCATAGTGCAATTTGTTTCAGTCCCTCACCACCCTCACAGCAAAGAATTTCCTTCTAATATCTAATGTAAACCTACCCTCTTTTAGTTTGAATCCATTCCTCCTTGTTCTGTCTCGCCATACCCTTGTAAAAAGTCCCTCTCCAGCTCTCCTGTAGCCCCATTTGGTACTGGAAGATGCTGTAAGATCTCCCTGGAGCCTTGTCTTCTCCAAGCTGAACAACCCTAAATCTCTCAGCCTGTCTCCATGAGAAATGCTCCAGCTCTCTGATCATCTTCATTAAGTCCTCTGGACTCCAACAGGTCCACAGCTTTCTTTATGTGAGGTCCCAGAGCTGCACGCAGCACTGCAGGTGGAGTCTCATGAGAGTACAATAGAGAGGGGAAGAAAACCATCTCCCTTGACCAGTGCTGGCCACACTGCTTGTGATGCAGCTCAGGATACGGTCAGCTTTCTGAGCCACATTCTATAAAATGAACCCACCTAGCTGATCCAGGAAAGCAGTAGCTGTAACCTTTTTGGACTTCAGCAAAGCCTTTGACACAGCCTGTCACAGTGTCCTTCTGGACAAAACGTCCAGCACGCAGCTAGAAAACCGTGCTATGCGACGGGCGAACAACTGGCTTACGGGTCGGCCACAAAGGATTGTAGGGAATGGGGTGACACCAGGCTGCTGTCCCGTCACCAGTGGGGTTCTGCCGGGCTCCCTCCTCGGCCCTGTGCCTTCAACATCTTCATTAATGATCTGGATGCAGGACTCAAAGGAATGCTAAGTAAGTTTGCTAATGACAGTAAACTGGGAGGAGTTGTCAACTCCCTTGAGGGCAGAGAAGCCCTGCAGAGAGACCTCAACAGATCAGCGAGACGGGCAATCATCAGTTGTAGACAGTGTAACAAGTGAAAAGCCCGATTCTGCAGCCTGGGTGTACAGACAGAGTGGGGAATGAGAGGCTGGAGAGCAGCACTGTGCAAAGGGCCCTGGGGGTCCTGGTTGATGAGAGGTTGGATGTGAGTCAGCAGCGCCCTGGAGCCAGGAGGGCCAACCCTGTCCTGGGGGCATCAGGCCCAGCATGGCCAGCCCGGCAAGGAGGGGATTGTCCCGCTCTGCTCTGCACTGGGGCGGCCTCACCTCCAGTGCTGGGGGCAGTTTGGGGTGCCCCGATGTAAAAAAGACATTAAGCCACTAGAGAGTGTCCAGAGGAGGGCCACGAGGATGGTGGAGGGCCTTGAGGGGAAGCCGTGTGAGGAGTGGCTGAGGCCGCTTGGCTTGTCCAGCACTGGGGGGAGACCTCAGTGTGGTTATAACTTCACCAGGAGGGGAAGTGGCGGGGCAGGCACTGATCTCTTGACTCTCCTGAGCAGTGACAGGACTCGGAAACAGCTTGAAGCCTCGCCAGGGGAGCTTTAAGTTGTGTGTCAGGAAAAGTTTTTTCAGCCAGAGTGGTTGAGCAGGTTGAACTGGCTTCCCCAGGGAAGTGTCACAGCACCAAGCCTGACAGAGTTCCAGAAGCATTTGAACAAGCTCTCAGGCACCAGGTGTGATTCTTGGGATGTCCTGTGCAGGGCCAGGAGTTGGACTGGATGATGCTTGTGGGTCCCTTCCAATTCAAAATATTCTGTGATACTGTATAGAATGTTCAAAAAGTGCATATTTTGGCCTCTAATAAAAGAATGTGAGTTCCTGAACAGAACTTCACCTCCCCTGGCTGGCCGGTGTCAGCAGGTCAGTGCACTGCTAGACAGTGCCACACACTTTGGATTGATTTGTTTGTGCACACAGAATCTCAGGCTTAAGCACCTTCCTAGAAAAAACAATTACAAGTGAATATGCTGACTCATCAAGATAAGCATTTGTAGTTTGATTTTCTGCCTTGCATTTCTACAGTCTTTTAGTCTCATTTATTGAGCCACACCATATAACAAGCAAACTGATCTAAAAATTGAGGGTTTCTTAAACAATTACTAGGAATTAACTAGTTTTTTTACCATCTTCTCTTTATGGTTGACTTCCAATGCTGTCTGATAGGAGCAGTCTCATCATAGCTCTGAGAGGAATGGGACTCCTCCACATAAGCCTTATAGATTTTATTTTTTTCTGACACCAATCCCATTCAGTGAATATCTGCTAGTAAGTAAAATACACCAATCATGGGCTGTAGCTCTTCTTCCTAAACACTCACTGCTCCATCAATCCAGAATGCCTGAGGCAGATGAAAGCTCAGGTCGCCTTCAAATCCAGGACCTCCTGGTGTGACAGCTTAGTGTACCACAGTAATGGCAGCAAGCCAGTAAACATAGATGCTGGATTTTTCAGGACTTTTGACTGCTGTGATTTACAAAGGATGTATTTCTTCTGTTTTATCCACACATCATAATTATTCTTAATTATTCCCAATGTGTTGCCTATCATACTCCAGCCTTCCTGTTATTTATCTCAATCCTTTCTCAGAAAGCCCATATGATGAGAGTGAATCATCCAGAATAATTAAGTAAATCAGTGATGAAAGCCCCTTTCAGAGGAAACATATTTTCTAAAAGTTGCTGCTTTTAGCTGAATTTAATTTACAGTCATCTTAAGAATAATATTATTAAGGAAGTGATTTCTGCAAAAGTAAAAACAGTTGGAGCTTCAGACTAGAATAATAATAAAGTTGAATAATCCATTCCAATCTTGTTAACCCTCAAACAGCCAAAATTAATGGAGTACATTGCAGTTTATGTCCTGATATTCAGCAGTACTTATGTGAGATTCATAAAGTGTAATTGATTTTGTGCAAGGATTTCTGAGATTGTGTATGTCCTGTGTGATTTTTAGCAGCTAAAAAAGGCTTCCTTTTTAAAAATGACCACAAAGTTTTGAATGCTAAGTGGCATTGAGTTTTTGGTTTCCATCTTAAAAACAATCAAGGCCTAACTCTTGGTATTGCAATTTCATTTCTCACACTGACATACAAATTCTGGACATTCAAAACTGAAGTTTCTCACTTGGAGGCAACATTTGTAAATAGTGACCTTGTCACCTGCCTAGGTTCAGGTTCCTACCTGTGTGTGAATAATGCACCAGCAGCTCTGCACAACACATTGTTCTGATTAATTTATATTAGTAACTGGAACTTTTAGCTTTTTATCAGGAGAGTAACCCAGAGCTTAGGAGCCTTTACAATCCCTACTACCTCACCTTCTGAAAAGCAAAACTTTCCATAAAATAGAATTACTGCGCTTTCCATAAAATAGAATTCCGCAACTAGAAAACCATTAGCTGGGTTTCATGGGCTACAGGTTAAAACCGTAGCTTTGTTTCCTGGGAGCCCAGGAAACAAAGTTCTTACCGCCTTCCAGTTATAATAGGCAAAAAATCTTCTGTTTTGGCTTCAATTACTTTAAACATTACTTTCTGCAAATCTGAAATGCCCACAGCCATGTCTTCTAGCATCCCTGCTTCTTCACCTACACGAGAAGATTAAAGAGATTATTAACAGAGTTGGCAGATCAGTCACTGTATAAGTTAGAGTAAAGCAATATGAGGATTATATTTTCCAGTCTGTGTATCTAAAAATTGCAGTTCTAAATCAACATTACAGTAACTTACCTAAAACCAGACTGATTTCTAGAACTGCTGACAATTCTGTGGCCTAAATGGTAACTATGAGTGTTAAGCAACTCTGAAAATCAGCCTGCTCTATATAGGCATAGAATAACCTCAGAAAAGCCATTTTTGTCTATTCTCAAAGTGTTTAAAAGGCTGTCCTACTGATGGAGGACAAAGGTTTTGAAAATAACAATGAGCATCATGCAAAATGGAGAAGATACCGATCTCCAAGTGAGCAACTGCTTTAAAAAGCTGTACAAATGTTAAATTCCTCTACTTTGGTCAAAATCTCTGATTTGGGGAATGATTCCAATAGATTTAGTTCAAAGTTTGAAACACAAGACAACTTCTTCCTCCAAATTTCCTTTTTAATATCTGTCAAATCATGGCATCTGTAACACACTATGAATTTAATGGTTTTTAGGCTATCTTCACATTATCAGCACCGGTGATCAGGGCCAAGGCTGACAAAGGCAGCAACTGTTTAAATCTGATGTTTTGATTAGTTTATAAACCTGGTATTTTGGGTCAGGTCTGCATGGAACAATTAGCAGGTCGTGCTCTCTGAGGAACTCAGAATGAAATAGGTTAGTAATTTTTGCTGCAGAATTGACAACATAGTATCAATGACTTCAGCTGTGCTATTATGTGCAAGTCTACTGTCCCGTAAGGCCAACATTTGATTCAACAAGCCAAATTACTGGAAACAGAGCACAGGTTAAAATAAGTATTTTAGCAATAGTTTGCCCAGTTCCTGGGTAAACCTCTGGGCTGGGTACATAAGGAACTTTGTCCAAGACCAATACTTACTATATGTACTAAGGAGTCCTTCATATTGCACGAGCAATCCAACAGTATGAAGCTGTTGTAAAAATCCTTGATCATGTAAACCTGTGTGCAATTTGATTACGAACCCACAGACCAATCCAGTGAGCTGTAAAGATAATTAAACAAATGCAATTAAGGGGTGTACCGTTACAAGACAAATAGTTTAAATGAGGCTTGCTACCATTATACACAACAGAGGTAACACCTACACATTTGAGAAAATAGCATAGGTATTTCTGTTTAGTGACTATATACATGATTTCCTAATAATATATTATTGATGCTTTTTTTTTTCTTGGTGTACAAAGTAGTGAAATATTCCCTTAATTTATATTAGATAAGGCTTAATTTGTTTTGTGGCATTGTGTGTTATTTACACTGACATAAATCAGACCAGAACCTCACCTTTCAGGCTTTAAACACAGAAGACTGTGAATTTTGATGGATTTGAAAGTAGTTCAACATCTAATGCAACTGAATCTCCTTGGCAGTTGCAACATATAACTTAAGGGAGAAATTAAGTGAAATATTTGGAAAAAAACCTGTCTGAAAAAACACGATCTACAGGAGAATACGTAAAGAGCTTCAGCTATTTGTCAACGGAAGACAGTTCTAAGGAAAGACAAGCTAATAGTCTTTAAACACTTAAAATACTGGTAGAAAGTGAAAACAAATAATCTGCTCTCTATTTCCAAGGCAATCAGGAGAAAAAAAACTCCCTAGCTTGGATGCTGCCTAGCCAGTGCCCCATGAAGCCACATCTGGAGTGCTGTGTTCAGTTCCGGGCTCATTAGGACAAGAAAGACAAGGAGCAACTGGAGAGAGTCCAGAGGAGGGATACAAAGATGATAAGGGGTCTGGAGCTTCTCTCTTATGAGAGACTGTGGGAGCTGGGCCTGTTCAATCTGGAGAAGACTGAAGGGGATCTCATTAATGCATATAAATACTCAAGGTGAGGGCCAGAAGGATGTGCCAGACTCTCTTCGTTGGTCCCCAGTGACAGGATGGGGAACAAAGGTCATAAACTAAAACACAAGATGTTCCAACTCAACGTGAGGAAGAACTTCTTTACACAGGTGGCACAGCACTGTAACAGGCTGACCAAGGAGAATTTGAAGTCTCCCACTGTGGATACATTCCAACTCCACCTGGGTGTGTTCCTGTGTCACCTGCTCCAGGTGCCGCGGCCTTGGCAGGGGCATTGGACTGGATGATCTCCAGAGGTCCCTTAACCCTACCTATTCTGTGATCATGAATATCAGCAAGACATATTCAAAGCTAGACTTGAGAACTATATAATCTAGAAAGTCTAAAAATAGATTTCTGGATCTTTCTTTGTGCAAAGGTGGGATTAAGCAACTTTTCCAGTCCATTGAAGACCTGCTTCTCTGACTCAGTGATTGAAGTACTATGGATTTCTATTTACTATTTAGTTTCCTATTGCATTATAAAATATTTAGGTGAATATCATGGAAAATAAATGACAAAGTTGTGTCAAATTAAAAAAAAACAAAAACAAAAACAAAATGAAAACACAAACACTGGCATGAACAGTATGCTTACAATTACAGCAACAGAAGGAAGTAAGTGACACAAGACAACCTACTGCTTGGCTAAAGACGATGTCTCTTCTTAGGGTCAGCATCAAACACTGGGGCAAACCACAGGCAAGTTCCTGGAGCAGGACAAATGCCATGGATTGCTTGGCTCTGGTCACCACCTCTCCCATGCAGTCCTTTAGTGTAATCACCAGCGGGTACAGCTGTTCATACCAGTCACCTAGAATAAAACAGGCAATCTGTTCCAAAGTGGAAAACTTGCAGTGAAAAACCCTTTTCTGCAAGGAGGGATGGCTGCAGCAGCTGTGTAGATCACCCTTCCCTTTAAAACAACCCTGCAGCTCTCCCTACACCATTGTGGGACCAGAAATGCTACGGGAGAACATGCTTATAAGTGGGACTCCATCTTACCACTGGGACTAGGGTTAAATCCCTGGCCTGAATCTAACTGCATTGTGAAACAATGGCCATTTTTAACAGTCCCAGCATCTCCGTAAAACTTGTATTTAAGTGTCATAGAGTATAGAGGGAAACACATAAAACCTCATTGAGAACATAAAGATAAATACAGTGGATAAATATAGTGGATCTCCTGTTCTTTCCAGGACTTACAATTGGCTATGTAAGAAATGAAATGCATCAAAAATGCAAAACCAGGGAGAATAACCGTATATTTAAGAAAAAGTGGGTGCTGGAGGGCAAAACACAATAACAAAGAGGCATCTGGAAGGGTATCACCTGCTTAATGTACAGGCTGGAAATATAATAAGCTTCAGATCATAGTTGTGTGTTTTCTTTTTTTTTTAAGCTTCTCTCTACGCTGTTCTCTTTAAATATTTAGAGATATTGAACTCATTTTTAGCTATTTCTATCAGAGAGACGTAGAAATATTTTGAAACATGGTTTGCTCTGTTACAATACATGCTAGGAATATCAGAAAAAAAGTCCCTAGTGAAATGCATGAAAAATGTGATTCCTTAATACATTACAAATGAAACAGTGATAACTAGGAATGGAGGAAAATCAAACACCTTATACAAACTTGCCCAATAATCCCAGCTGTTCCTGAATTTTACAGGATTTAATAAAATCAGACCTGCAATGTAGTTGCATATGGTTTTGCCTACCGCCTAAGTTGAGCAAATAATAAAAATAAACAAATAAATCCCCCTCCTTCATCTACATCTCAGTTTCATTGTACAGTTTAAAATGAGAGAAATCAACACTCTAGAAGAATCTATATAAAAGTTGGGAATGCAACTGACTTAATACAGTCCATAATTGGCTCATATTTTCTGTAGATTAGTGTAATTAAGAATCGACGATAATTAAAATCTGTTGTAATTAGGTGCAAGACAGCAGCATGTTGTTTCAGGTAATATTCTGAGTCAGGCCAGTGAAAACTTGTTACTACTGAGGAAGTTCCTTAGGTGGGAAGACACAGCTGCCTGTTGCCAGTCAATTTGGCTGAGCTCCAGAAAAACAACATAAATTAATGAAACCATAGCCAAGAAGACTAGAGAGAACTTTGAAAGCTGGGAGAAATTACAGAAAGTAAGGAACAGGAAAGGGGAACTAGGACAGAGCAGGCACAGAGATCAACCTGAGCTCCTTTACTGTTTTTGTGGTCAGACAACACGTGTTTCAGCACAGTCATACATATTTAACCATGAGTAGTACAGACTGAGGAAGCGTTCCCTGGAAAACAGCAGTTCTGAAGTGAGTGTCATCCTGACAAAACAGACCATAAGTACCCCCAGGTACAGGCTCCAGCAAAAAGAGGTGATTTTATACATGTCATTGACTATCAGAGTGATGACACGCTGCATGCCAAGGCCTGACGTACACATTTTAAAGAGACTGCTGGAAAAATGGACAGCTTGCATAGCAGAGCTATCAAGATTTAATCTCCTTAAGCTGATGAAAAAGGCTGAGCAGAAACTTGATTTTCCCTCTTCACGAGGAGAAAATAACAAGGACTAGTTGGGGTGTTTATTCTAGGGAATAAAAGCAAAAGAACAACCAGAGGCTGCTGCAAAACACAGACGGATTTAGAAATAAGGTAGACAAAAAGGTGTGATGTATGGTCATCACAAAGGTCAGTGCAGACAGACCAGACAATTTAAACTCTCCTTTCAAGTCAAATGACAATCATTTATTAATTTAATCAATAAACACATGCCAATAAATGCAACAGCAGCAAAATAAGCTCAAAAGATGTAACTCACACTGAACCAATAAGCAGGGCTGTATGTGGCAAGAATAGAGATTGTTGGCTGCTTCTTACTTGAGGAAATAATGAAAAAGATTACACTTGGCCATTTTAAAATAGACCTGAAGGTACAGCAAGCAGACATCTGTTCCTCTTCCACAGGAAACGAGAGCTAGATACAGACACAGCCAAGGATGTGGCAAATACTCTGACATCCAGGGCATAAAAAGCAGATTTTCTAGAACTAACCTGATTCTTGAACCTGCTATTACAATTTCAGGTTATGTGGATAGGGCTAAAGAGCATTTCTGACAGCCTTTTTCATGAAAGAAGAACATGTACGGACAAGAGAAGGGGGAATGGATTCAAACTGAAAGAGAGCAAGTTTAGATTGATTATTAGGACAAAATTTTTAACAGTGAGGATGATGAGGGACCGGCACAAGCTGCCCAGAGCAGCCGTGGATGACCCATCCCTAGAAGTGATAAAGGCCAGGCTGGATGGGGCTCTGAGCAACCATGTCTAGTGGAAGGTGCCCCTGCCCAACCACTACAGATGGGTCGGAATGAGATGTTCTTTGAGGTCCCTTCCAACCCAAACCATCCTTTAATTATTGAACAGAGTGGGTCACATACTGGCCACAAGTCGCATAATACTTCGATCTGTCTTTACTGAGCTGCCCCTGAACCAGTCCATCTGCACTGTGGATTTCTGTTTCTTCAAGAACATAACTTTATATTTCTCCTTGCTGAACTGCATCCTAATATTTCAGTGCTCCGTTTCATCAGAATCCATTCTAATCCTGCTCCCACAGTGCTTAAAGTCTCGCCCAGCTTTAAGCATCTGCAAATTTTATAAGCATCATCCATATTTCATAAGGCAAGTCAGTAAAGAAATACTGAATAATACCAGACCCAGAACAAATGTAAGTGGATTCCACTCCATGCAGCCTTCCAGGTTGGCAGTAAACAACTGATAACCACCTTCCATTAAGATTTTCTAAATTATTTTGCACATACCTTGTGGTAGCTTCAAGATAATTTTCTCACAACATTTTCCAAGGGGAGACTACATGTTTGGAATACTAACTTATTAATTTACTAACATAAGTTATTTTTGTCTGTAATAGTTGCATTAAAAAGGAATTCAAAGATTTGAAATTCTCAAGGCCATTTTTTTCATTAAAGAACATGCATACTAAATTTATTAAAAATAAATCCTACTGAGTACTTAATGTCCCAAAGAATACAGGGCCTTATTTACATATGTATTTGGCTTTTTGGTACACAATAAAATTGTAAGTTTGTAGAAAACCTTACCCTAGCGACAGAGAAAACATAAATTATTATAGAATATAGAGTGGCACATGTCACTAGTAAAGAAGACAACCTTTGTGTGACTAAGTTTTCCAAAACAATCTTCCACTCCTTGCTCACACTGAAACTTCTCAATCTCAGTTAATAAGGATGTCCAGTCCCCAGAAGGTGGAGCTAGTTTGCAAATCTGAGAGGGATTGCATTGTTTCTTGAAAAAAAGAAAAGAATGTTCATGAATGGACAAGTATATTCTCATGCTTATGCTTTATTTAAAATCAAAATAAGAGGTCTATCAGAGACTGAGATCTTAGAAAAGCCAACTCTTGGAAGAAAAAAAAGGTGCTTAATCTTTGCTCTGTTAAAATTGCACTGTGTCACTTGTTATGCAGGATATCCTGCTGCAAATACTCCAGCAAGAATATGAATGAGGATCACTCATTAACAATGAACAGCAGTCCAAAAATCCAGCAGTAACACCTACTTATAGGTAAGTACTGCAGCTTGTAGGTTGTTCCTTGAAACTGAGAAGCACTGTGAAACTGAAGTTTGTGAAACAAAAAAACCAAATAAAAATTGTATTTTGAAGCTTATAAGTAAATTCAGTAGATTTTGGAAAAAAAGATTGTCTTGTATGCAAGGCATAAATATATAATACTAATGCAATTCATAAATACATATTACTTGTAAAGAGAGCTGAAATGTCTAAAAGAGTTCTCTTAGAGTGACTGTAGAATCACTTTGTATACATTTTAGAATATATCATCTTTCAGAATACCTTTGTAGAATCACTTCAGGAAAGGAATAATACAAATTATTGCTTTTAACACATTCAGGGACTCACACACATTGACTCTTCGTATCTCAACTTTCTTTTAAATTAAAATCACAAGATTTGTATCCACAACACAGTGAAAAATCCTTTGAAAAAGGCTGAAGAATTAACTGAATGAGTAAACATCTGAAAAAAGACATTAGGAGCAAGAACAGAAGCAACAAGGAGACTCCAGGTTGACTGTCAGGTTGCTAAAATGACATGGGCAGCCTGTCAGTTTGGAACACTTATCATCCAGAAGAACTGTCAGAGCCTCCTGATGAAGCAAAGAAACTTAGTACAAAAATTGTGCTATTCAGCCACTGGAAACTAAAACAAGGTATAAAACTGAAACATATTAAAATAAAGAATGGAAGGATGAAATTAAAAAGATAGTACCACTGTAATGCAGTTAGAATGAGCATAAAAATGCACGTTTGGCAAAGAACTGAGTAAATATTCCATGTCCATTGCCAGGAGAGTGGTGGCAGCTCAGTCTGTGACAGGATTTTCCCTCTGGTTACTGGAAAATGCCCTTCAGTCCCATGTTCCCGTAATCAACAGGCCTGCACAGGCAAATGACCTCCTTAGCACCCAGCTAGTCAGTTCTGAATGCTCATATTCAAGGTGCAATATGTCAAACCACAAGTTAAATTTGATAAAGTTT
>WAAG01003974.1:0-16744 GCA_013390105.1 Tichodroma muraria
AATAGCATATTTAAAATAATTTGAACATGTTAATTTTATTTTGATTTTTTTCAGCTTCCTGCTTTGATTCTCATGTTGAAACTTAGTGGCATAAGAGGAAATAAACATAAATTTAGGGAAACAGGTTGAAAAACATACTGACCATCTGTGAGGGCAGCCATGTCTATGTCTAGTGGAGTCCTGAAAACCTCTAGAAACAGAGGTTTTCCTGCCCCTTGTTTGTAGGATGTTTCAGGTCTGTATTACCCTCCCAGTGTACAAGTTTCTTCCACTCTCCAACCTGAGCTTTCCAAACCTGTTGCCTATGACTGTCTCTTCCTGTTTTATCACCTGCTATTAGTGAGCAGAGTTGCAGAGTATCTTGAGTTGGGAAGAGCATTTGAAGGTTGTCCAGTCAACTGGTGTGGCTGCTCCTGCCAGGGCAAACCATAAGGCTCTTTCCAGTTGCCCAGGGCTTATCCAGTTGAGTTCTGAATGTCTTCTCCTTTCCAGATGAAGCAAGGACAGGTTCTCCTGCCTCTCCTTGTATATTACGTTCTTTAGGCTCAAATTCCATGGTTGGTTTCCATCAAGCCTTGATGGCGCTCTTTCAGAACATCAAGAAAAACTAAATGTTGTTAAAGGAAGTTTTTTACACTAAAGGAAAAATGCATGAAAATGGAAGAGGAGTACAGCAAAAAAACCCCAAGCAACTAAAAATAGCAAATCCACATAAGTGAAGAAATATGTTAGTGTAGTTTGTTTATTTAAAAAACTTAGAATTAATGACTGAAATGGGTAAATAGGGTAATAATTGTATTCCCTAGATGCAGGTTATCATGCATTGCATGTTTTATTCTGTTTATTCCAGCTTTGATCTTGCTATTGATATTATAAATATCTGCACCTTCGAAGAGCCCAGGTGAACTTAGTTCTTCTATTTCAGAGAAGCAGAAGAATAAATATTCAAAAATGGGAATAAATGTGCTTGTTATGGAAGGTGAAAACACAAATAATAACTGATAGTGCTCTGCCTTTTTTTTTTTTTTTTAATGTCTGGATTTGAAAATAGTGATGGTCTGTAAGGGGTGTTAGCAACAAGGCAAGTGCAATGTTTGTCATGTTCAGTTTGATTACCCAAATTCTAACTGCAGCCAAAGACGTTTCTATGCAGAATGGGACTCTCATTCCAGTGTGTGAAGTATCCCTTGCTTGAATGTGAAGTCATTATGCTTTGACATGTTTTTGATTTAATTTTTTCTCCCTCTAATTCTAAAATGTGAAAATATTCAGGATGTATAACAACATACATTTTGAAAGAATGGGTTATTCCTTCCCTGACATATCTCACCACATTTATTGGTTTGATTTCCCATTGCTGGCAGCTGTAACTTAGTTTTGTTATATTTGGTAATTAGATGTCATTAGAGTGAGTGCAGTAAATGCCATTTTTCTATCCAGAGCAGGTTCTGAAGGCATTTTTTTTTTGTTTATAGACAAAAACGTGTATGGATTAAATCAAACACATTGTACATTTCATTTCCTCAACAGTGTTTTGAAGACTCAGTACTCATCAGATGTTTCTTCATTTTTCAGATGGTACCTTGAGAAATTTGAAGACTATCCAAAGGACAGAAAAATTGTCATCCCATTTTTGTACTGAGCTGTGCTTTTAATACTTTGAGATGGATGCTTTTAGTAGCAGCCAACGTTTTACAGATGCCAGCAGGTTAGCAACACACTCGGATCATCACTGTGACAAAGCCTTTCCATCAGTGCTGCTGTTACTTACTGCTTTTTCCTCTTAATGGTAACCCAGAAATCTGATGGACAGGGTGAATAGGAACAGAAATGCTTTTCCAGCAATGAAGCACCTTCATAAATACATTAGGCAATGATTCTGAATTGGCATCGTGGGAGGTACTGTGCACGACTTCTGATGCTTCTTTTTCTGCCTGTGAGGGCTTCTGCTGTTTCCACTCAATGTAGCCAAGCTGTCCTGAGGATTGTGCTGTGAGCTCGGCCACCCTCACTGCAGTCTGGATGGTATGTTCTGCCTACATACACAAATAGGGTTGATTTTATTTTTTTTCCTTGCCTCACTGATCCTTTAAATTCCCCCCACCTGCATCTCCAGAAGAGCTGGTGATGTAGACCAAGGAATTAGATGAATACAGTTGCTTTTAGATGTGAGGCAGTGTTTTTCCTTCTCTTTGCACTCTTACAAATATAGGGACACTGCATAGAAAATATTTAATGATATTTACATAAAAGTTGTACTGCTAATAGATTAATATTGTCATCTACCTCTTAAAATTGACAGCTATCTCAATATGCAATATGTTTCTTCTCATTCTAAACTGGTTTTGGAAGTCTACTTAGGATACTTAGGTCAATCTAGCATTGTTAACAATTGTGTCATGTTTTCTAACTTAATTTATAAAAAATCCTTGAGATTTTAAAAAAAAAATCTTACTATGCTGTTTTTAAATAATCAAGTGTCTTCCTTCTGTTGCTAATATTCTAGATAATTTTATATTCTAAAATTCTGGAGCCTTGTGTTAGTTCTCATACCCCAGCCTTTTGCTCATGAGGGACTCCAGAATGGTTTCAAGAACATGATGGGATCCCAAGCATACAGATTTTCAAATTACCTGTGTCTTTTGCATGATTTGTAAATAATAAAGAATCTTTTAGAATTGCTGACACCAAAAAAACCCAAAATAACTCAAGGGAAAACTAAAAAAAAAAAAATAATAAAAAAAAAATCAACAAAGCCCCCAGGTGAACAACCAAATTATAATAATTAAAAAAACAAACAAATGAACACTAACTAAAAAAACTTTCCACAAAACCCCAAAACTCTGCTGCTAATATAATTTGAAAATAAATGGAATTCAAACTTTTCCAAGTGTCAACTGCTCTGTTTGTACTTTTATGTTGGGCTATGTTCTTCAAAGCAAATTAGTAACAAAATTTTGCCAGATGCTAAGTTTTCTGGTAGGGTATTGCAGTAAGATTTGTCATGATGAACAGTCATGATGCTCGCTGGAGAGAGGATGGTGAAAACTTTGATTTACTCTTCAATGCTAAAATGGAGTTATTGGACAATAAAAGTTCAAAAGGATCACTTAAAGCATATTCTGAAGATAATTTTAGAATCCTAGTCTTAAATATCAGGATATTTCTAAATCCTGTAATCTCTGCAGCATTTTTTAAAATCTTCTTGTCTAAATCATCCACCTATCAAAATCTCTTTTAATGGAAAAAATACAGGACTCAAAAACCACTATCTACCCAAGGTGTTTAAACACTTACATAGTTTATGGTGAAGTAATACCTTTATTGGGTTTGTGTAGCCAGTTTTTGGTGGTGAGGGCTACAGGGGTGGCTTTTGTAAGAAGCTGCTAGAAGCTTCCCCCATGCCTGGCAGAGCCAATGCCAGCTTGTCCCAGCTGCTCCTGACCACAGCTGAGCCCATCATGAAGGACAGTAATGTCTTTGTAATAACATACTTAAAAAGAAAAAAATATGTTCTTGGGGAGAGCAACATTTATGCAGAGACCAAGTGGAAGAGTGGGGAGGAGGCGCTTCAGGTGCTGGAGCTGAGATTCCCCTGCTGGAGCTGTGCCCCTGCAGCCATGGAAGACCATAGGGATGCAGAGATCCACCTGCAGCCTGTGGAGGATCCTCATGCTGGACAGGTGGCTGCCTGAGACAAGGCTGTGAACTTGTGGGAAACCTGTGCTGGAGCAGGGTTGTGACAGGGATGTTTGGAGAGAGGAACCTATGCTAGGGCAGGTTTCATGGTGGAACTTGTGACTCTGTGGGGGACCCATACCAGAGCAGGCTGTACCTGAATGGCTGCACCCTCTGGAAGAGCAATCCACGTTGGAGCAGATCGTGGAGAACTGTTGCTCACGGATTGGAGTCAGATTGGAGAAGTTCATGGAGAACTGTCTCCCATGGGAAGGACCTCATGTTGGAGCAGGGGAGGGCCTCCGCTCTTTGAACAGCAGGAGAAACCAGAGGTGATGAACTGACCATAGCCCCATACCCTGTCTCTCTGTACCTCCCTGGGGGAGGAGGTGGAGCTTGGGAAGAAGAGAAAGGTGGAGGGAAGGGGTTTTTAAGATGTATTTTATTTTTCATTGTCCTGCTGATTTTGTTAGTAATAAATTCAGTTAATATCCCCAGTTTGAGTCTGTTTTGTCTGTGGCGATATTTGATGAGTGATCTCTCCTGGACCTTATCTCAACCCATGAAGCTTAGACTTTATTTTCTTCCCCCTGTCCAGTTGTGGAAGGGGTGACATAGTAGCTTTGGTGGACACCTGGCATTTGGCCAGGGTCAACCCACAGTATCTTATATCTTCAGGGATATTTGTTCAAAAGTCACTAATGGGACAACCTACCAGTAAAATAAAATCTTTCTGCAGCACTTTCTAACACTTTTTCTTGTTTTCTTTTTCTTTCTTTGCCTTTTTTGAAATGGCAAATGTTCTTTTAATACTAAACAGTGAAAGAAAGGTCAGTGTTTATTACATCTCTATATTCAAGAGCTGTAGCTCTCTAGTCAGTAGTCTTATCAAAGTTGCCAGAAAATTTGAACAGATGCCTTGATTTTGCTCTGCTGCTATGCTAATAAATATTTATCTTGCCTAAAAGTTCAGTTGGTTTGCCCACATAATGTTAATTTATGGTTTGCCTACAGTGGGATAGGATCTCAAGTTTGATGGTCTGACAGCTTATCCCTGTTCTCTCTCTTGTTACGGAAAAGGAAAAGCTAAGGTCTGTGGGCTGTGAACATCAGCATGTTTAGAAATTTTAGTTAATTGGATTAATTAAAAAAAAACCAAACCCAAGCCAGAAGGTCTCGTTCTTTGTGTGATTATATTTTATATTCTCATTATACTTCTAGAGCCTTCCCTAAGTAAAGTACAGCTTTTATTTGAGGCAATTCTTAGAGCACAGGTCTTACAACGAGCAGCTGAAATAGCTGGGACTGTTTAGCCCGGAGAAAATGAGGCTCAGGGGGAATCTTCCTGCTCTACAGCTGCCTGAAAAGAGGTTGTAGCCAGGTGGGAGTTCATTTCTTCTCCCAGATAATAAGTGACAGAATGAGAGGAAATGGCCTTATGTTGTGCCAGGGGAGGTTCAGATTGGCTATTATGAAAAATTTCTTCACTGAAAGGGTTGTCAAGCCCTGGAACAGGCTGCCTGGGGAAGTGGGGAGTCACCATCCTTGGAGGTATTTAAAAGACGTGTAGTTGTGGCACGGAGGGAGATGGTTTAGTGGTGGACTTGGTAGTGCTGGGTTAAAGGTTGGGCTCGATGAACTTTGAGGTCATTTCCAACCAAACGACTCTTATGATTCCTACATTTCAAGACCCAGGTACATTTGTGAAAGCATATGATCAATTTGGTTAAATGCTAGAATTGCTTTTTGTTTAAACAATATCCCACTTATTTGTCATACTTCACCTGTGATCCCTTCCCTTTTCAGCACCTCTGACAGATTTTTCTGTTGAAAAATTGAAACATTTTTCTCAAGAATATTTAATGTGAAAATGAACTCTGTTCTGCCCATTCTAGAGGGAGAAAACATGCATACTTGCTATTTGGTATAATATCTGTAGCTATTTTTAATAGAGATACTTCTAGTCAGATTGATGCATCTTTCCCCCAAATCCCTTACTAATAAAACATGATTTGTAGTGTCTTGCTTGAATACTTTTTTTCTTCTGTCAGTAATCCCCGTTCTAACTTGTGGAGATTGACCAAGGCTTTTGTACCAGTAATTTCATTATCCCAGCTGAGATCTTGGGGAGTGTTAAAACAAGATTGGATTAGAATGACCTAGATGCATGTGTGAACTTGATGAGATGCACTCAAAGCAGTTATTAAAAGTCATAAGGTAAATTTATCTAGCAATACGTTCTTAGTTATGTAAAACAAAGTATGTAGCTGAGATGCTCTACACTTGCACTTAGAGCAATGATTAACAGAAGCAGAGGCTGCTCATTTGGGTTCCTCTCTTGCTGCTAGGTCACTTTTCACTTGAAAAAAAACTGTAGCACCTGCTGTTTCAACTATTTTAATTGAGCTTCAGCACAATACTTTTTTTTTGGGGGGAGTGAAGATAGTACAAATGACTTGTATAAACTTGAATTCTTCAAGCAGGCAGGAAATCTTGAGTGCCTACCACAGTTTTTATAACCTGTTTGTGATTGAAATATATTAATAACTTTAGTATGAGACTGTCACAGTCTGTTCTATGCTCCTCAGTTTTACCAATAACAATTGCAGTTGTCAGGGCAGCCTTTCACACACACATCCATTTCGTGAGGAAAGCAGACCTCAGGGTAAAATTGCACCACTTTTTGGAGTGATGCAACATATGTATCACCATCTATGTGCTAATGTGCCCACACAAAAACATGTGTAAGCAAGCAATTAAATTTCTGTTGCAGGACAACTAAAGGGCAAAGCCTTAACCAAGGTTTGCATCTGAAAGAATCACACAACTGAAGCTTGTTCTTGAACTTCTTAAAGCAATATGTTTTTTACATCCCTTGCTTGATTTACCATGTCTGCTTAAAAATCAAAGCAAATACATGATGCATTGTTGTGTACAAGTGGATAGTGGAAGCAATAGGTTATATGCTCACAGAGATGAAAGAAAACCTAGCACTTGGTACAACCTTTGGTGTAATGCTTCCCTGGAGATGATGCCTTACCAATGTGCTAGCAGGAGCGTCTCAGTGGTGTTGTTTGTCCCTGCTCCCTCTTGTTTTGGAAATATCTGTCCAGTTTCTGAGAGGACATGGGTGGCTGGATCCAAAGAGATAACACTAGCAAAGCCACATGTTCCAGCTGCTCTGGGAGGGCGCACTCCATTTCTCTTGGGCTACTGAAGGGGAAAACCACGGCAAACTTAGTTATAAGCTTTTGCCAGAAATGAAAAAGCTGTGTGATCTCTGAATGGGAGCTCAGACACTGAGCACTACTGTCCAGAATAAAGGCCAGTCCAGTGTAAGCAAGCAAAACCTACTTCAGGTACCTGTTATCTTTGTGTTCTGCTGGCTGCTTCATGGGGTCGGAATTTAATCTTTTTAATCCACATCAGTGTGTTGGTGAACAGTCCAAGAGGCTTCCAGTTATGCCCCCACTCCACATGTTGTTTTTGCTGCATAAGACCAAGAGAAACACGCTGTGCAGAGCCAGGGTCCTGCTAATGTGCAAGGAAGCCCTGTGATAAAGCAGCCCAGTGCAATAGTGTAGATTTGTAGGATTTTAGCGTTTTGCAAAGGCATGTGTATTTCCTCTTTCATTCTCTGCCTGTCTCTTTGAAAAATGGTGATGGTATCAGAACAGGAGAACTGACTTGAAAATCCCAAATAATACTGCGAAAGTGTTCAAGTGTTAAAGGAGAGTCATCAGGATATACTAAAATCAGTAACCAAAGATTAAAATAGTCCTTTTTACATTTCAAATAATCTTTGCAGATTTTATTAGGCCTCAGAAATAAAGAGTATTAGATTAAGCACAATATTTCATCTGAAACAGTGCAGTATATAATAATTACTGATAGAATAAAGTAATACTAGGAAGAGCAGTTTAGAAAATACGTAGTATTTAGAGTATTTACTCTAGATTTAGAGTATCTACACAGGCAGCATACACCAGCATAGTCTTACGAATAGCTAAATGACCAAGAAAAAATGAGCTATTTTCACAAGCAAAAAGAGAACACTACTCTAGTGTGGGGTCCTCCTTGGTCTGCAGGTGGATCTCAGCTCTATTATGGACTTCCATGGGCTGCAGGGGCACAGCTGCCCCACCATGGCCTTCATCACAGGCTGCAAGGGAATCTCAGCTCTGGCACCTGGAGCATCTCCTTGCCCCTCCTTCATCGCAAACCTGGTTTGGTGTCTGCATAGCTGCCCCTCTCACATATTCTCACTCCTCTCTTCACTTGCATTTTCAGGGGTTTTTTCCCCTTTTTAACTGTTATCCCAGCAATGCCACCACCATCACTGCTGGGTTCAGCCTTGGCCAGCGATAGGTCTGCATTGGAGCTGGGCAGCATTGGTTCTGTTAGACATGGGAGAAGCTTCTGGCAGCTTCTCACAAAAGCCACCCCTTTAGCCCCCCTATTACCAAAACCTTGCCATGCAAGCCCAATAAAATGTTGAATTTATAGAAGTACAAAATAAAACACTAACAAGGCACTTGTAGGAAAAGTCTTTTGTCAATTGCTTTAAGTGGTTTTCCTAAACTGAAATTGCCATGCAATGTAGACATTCCAAAATTCAGTGAATAATATGCTATAATTACTACTATTTAAATGGCTACTATTAAAAGTAAAAAAACCCAAAGTAATTGTACTTTGTTTCCTAATTCTTCATACTAGATGAATTGTCATTGCAACAGCTTTTAATTTCAATTCAAAGCAGACAAAACAATCTCCTTTGCAGATGCAACCCCATCTGCTACTGTGGCTAAACCTCAGAGATCTTCTTGAATATTCTTGTTGCTGCATCAGATCAAAAAAAGATAAATTGCAAGTAATACTGCAGATGACAAACCATGCCTTATTTTTCATCAAGTAATACTGTCATCTTCTGCCACTTTCTGTCCTCATTAACACTAGGCTGATTAGAAACATGAAATGATTATCTAAGATTTTCTTACATATAAAATCCAGTCTAACACTGTTCTCAATTGTCTTATTGTGGCACTGCACAGATGTGGGCTTACTGGGTACCTATTGCATCATAGCTTCCAGTCCCCTCTAAGCACTGCCTAGAGCAGAAATTGTTACTCACAGCAGCAAAGCAGTCCTCTCCTCTAGCTCAGGGACCCTGGAAGGAGACAAGAATGCACGCCCAAACAAGCACGAATAAATTACCAGCAGAGGTCTGCACCAGTCATCTGTGTCTGTTGCACAACATGTAGAACGACAAGGAGTGCCAACATTCCTGTTCGTGATCCTCTTTCCCCTCCAGCCCCAACGTGGTAGCCCTCAGAAAGACGCACTATCCTCTGCAGAGTTACTGATAGTTAGACCAGTTTCTTGCCAAAACCTAGTGCATAGCCCCTCATTTGTGTCACAGCACTCAGCCAAGCAGGCCAGGAAAGATGGAAACCCAAACACAGAATTTTTTAATTCAGCCTTTTAGAGGCTTACAACTTTTGTTTGGGTTTGGAAGTTTTTTGTCCATTTCCAGGAAATATGTCAATACAAATGTACAAAGTGGATGCCTCCAGCAGCTGGCCTCAGGCACCCAGTCTGCCCAGTAGCTGCCCCTGGATCTCAGTCTCCCCAGTCACTGGCACTTGGATGCACCAGCCCATGCAAGCATGGAGACAGAGTTTGAATTCACCATTAACTGTGTTCAGACACGGAGGGCATCCAGCAAGAGGCTCTGGGTCCTGAACCTCCATAGCTGACAGCATTTGGAAATGCAAAATTCTGAGAGGCCTGGAGTTCCATCCTGGCTGCTGGTATATTTAGTCTGTTCTTGTCTCAGATTTTCACTGAACACCTTCAGTTAAAACAAACAAACGAAAAACAACACCCAGGAAAAAAAATCCATTCAATGATTTATTCAGGTAACATTGCTTTACACACAGTGAATGTATGGACTATCTCATGAACTAATAATAAGAGGGGTTCCTGGAGAGTTTTCTGTGGAGAAAAGATTGCTCACCCAGACCAAAGTTTTACTGTGGAGTGGGGTTTTTTTGTGTTTTGGGTTTTGTTTTGTTTGGTCTGGTTTTGGCTTGGGTTTTTTGGTTTCTCTTTTAATAATATTGAAACTCTTTATCAAATAATTGTTTATACTTGTGCTGGTGAATTTTTGCAAAGCACTGTTTACAGGAGGAGTAGAAAGGACAATTCTAGTACTGACCAGAAAAGCTGAGTTCTACATTTATTAGTTAACTGCAACTTAAATATATTCTAAAGTAGATAACTGTAGCATAAGATGTAGGGGAAAATACTAAATACAAAACACAGCTCTATTGTTTGTAGGGATTTCTTTCCATAACACCATATTTTTCAGCCTAGGAACATACATCTCCAAAGGCATTTAAACAACAGCCTTTGAATGGGCTTTCATTTTAAGTAAATCAGTTTTCTGAAAGGCTCTCCAGTAAGGATTTGGAATGGATACTTGTGAAGATTACAGGTAATTTTTGTTTCCAGAGACAAGGCCCCTTATCTTTGTTAGCTCCCTTCTTCCAGAGAAACACACTGCCTTTTCCTAGTCTTTGTCCAACAGCAAGGCCAGCTGTTTGGCAGCAAGGCTGGGCATTCAGCCAGAGCTCTACTTGATATAGAAAAGGTTTTATCTTTCCTAATGTATACTGTAAATATTTTGTTCTAGCAGCTCCAATTTGAAATTTTCCAGGATGATAGATGAGATCTGCCCTGAGACATCACAGACCATTTCTTCTTCCTTGTGGATAACTGCAGATGTAATTCCTGTGAGATCAAAACATTTTGTATGTAACTCTTGCTGGCTTCCATGTGGCCCAAATGAGAGAGTTCAAACTGAAAGAGAGAGTTTGAATAAGGCCCAGCAAAGAATTATGCCATGCAGTAAAAATGTCAAGAAATTGTTCTTTGCAGCTATGCAGAAAGCTGAGGCAGAGCTGTATATCCTATAAATGGTATAATCAAGGTCAAAACACTTCCACCCTGTCTCCTAGCCCTATGCCAGAGCCATTGCTAGTAGTAACGGAGGGTTTCCAGGCCATCACCATTTCCAGGCAACAGAATCTTATTGCAAAGCCAAGTAGCGTATGGTTCACCATAACACTGTGTATGGTTGGTTCTTAAAGGTAAGTTATGGAAGAGAAGGATCAAGAGAGGGTTCCCACTAGAGGGCAGAGGGACTGATCAGTCTACACGAACAAGGAGCTGAAGGAGGATGACTGCATCATGTGAGAATTGGTTGAGTCCCCAATACAGCACCCTGTGAGAACACAACTCTCAGAAAGGATCACCTCTGCACAGTACGACCTACACCATCAACAAGGGAAGGAATGAACAGAAGCATTTAAAATAGAATAGCAACAAAGTTGTCAGAGAAGCACTTGGCCATTAAGTGATATAGTGTGCAGTTGGAAAGGGCAGGAGCATGGCTTTATGCTCAGAATCACTGCTGTGGAGTTGTCTGCATGGCCAGTCTGATTAACTGATGGTACATGAACTGAGCAAATTAGAAGCAAAAATTTCAAAAGAGATTCATTCAATGCATTTTGTTTCTCCCACCAGGCAAGACTAGTTAGCAGTACTGATCTTAACCTCCTGCACTGGTAGCCACATGGCTTCACCAGGTTCTGAGATAATCCTAAAGAGATTGGCGTTTACATCGTGTTAGTTACTGTCACCTTCTGAGTACGTGATCAAGACATTATTTACATCCAACAAAAATAAGTCTCATGGACCATGTCTGTCACTGCCTCATGAGGAACCAGCTGGGATAAACTTCACAGCTATCACCAGGCAATCTTGAGTGAGAAAACAGCTACAGCCTGGTGATGAAAAGAGCCCTTCGAGGTCCCTCCAGGCAGGTGTGGAGCCACAGCACATCTGTCTTGTGTCCAAATTAACTTGTTTTCCATGATAAGGAGGTCTGTGCATCCTTGCTACCATATTGAAAGAAAAAAGCTGAACTTTTGTTTCTGTGAGCAGAATGAATACCTATCTGCTTGATGGCATCAGTCAATACCACACCACGAGCTCTGCAGGAGACTCTGCAAGTAAAGCCTATCCCATTACAAGTGTCATCTGTCAGCAACTATGGCAGAGATCTTCAATCTGAGGTGTAGTACTGGATGGAGGTCAGGCTACTCCAAGGCAGGCTCCTGGCTGCAGGGCTGTCAGACGTCTCACTCAGCTGAGAAGTGCTAGAATCATCAATGAACTGCCTGGACACCTGAACCTGCCAGGACTCAGTGGAGTGGCTCGCCATCCTGTGAAGCCTCACTGCAGGAATCTGGAGCTGTTTCCAGGCTTCTGGATCCTTTGAGCCAGCGGTGAATTTGAGGCATGAGTAAAAGCAAAGCTGCCCCATCACAAAGCTACATAGGAGCCTCAGCTTGGCACATGGCAGCAGGAGTGGCAGTCTCTCCTTGTTCCAGCCCACGACCTGCCTAGAGGGAGCAAAAGATATCCTGCCATTTTAAACTAAACACAGTAATCTCAGGAAACCATTAATCCTAATCTGCTTAAATGCTAACATTTCACTCTTCCTTCCTCATGCCTTTTCTGCTCTCAACACAATAAATGAATGTTGTTTCTTCAATGTTACCTGCATGTCCATAGAGCTCATGAGCCCAGGAGCTCAGAGGCGTAGACTTACTGTGAAGCCCATGTTTTCTGAGATTAGAGACTGATATTATGAACAGACTCCTTAACTCAATTTGCATGGCTGTGGAATGGAAACTGCCACTGCAGGTAACTATCATGTTCTCTATGTTGGGTTCTGCCCTTGGGTCACAACAACCCACTGCAGCACCAGAGGCTGGGGGAAGAGTGGCTGGAAAGCTGAAAGGCCCTGGGGGTGCTGGTTAACAGTCTGCTGAACCTGAGCCAAAGTGTGTCCAGGTGACCAAGAAGCATGTGGCCTGCATCAGCAATAGTGTGGCCAGTAGCATTAGGGCAGTGATCCTCCCCCTCTGCTTAGCACTGGTGAATACTCAAATCCTGTGTTCAGTTCTGGGCCCCTCACTACAGGAAGGACATTGAGATGCTGAAGCAAGTCCAGAGAAGGGCAATGGACCGGGGAAGGGTCTGCAGCACAATTTAGATGAGGAGCATGTGAGTGAGCTGGAATTATTTAGCCTGGAGAAGAGAAGGCTCAGGGATGACCTTATCACTCTCTACAACTGCCTCAGGGGAGGGTATAGCCAAGTGGGAGTTGGTCTCTCCTCCCAGGTAATAAGTTACAGGACATCGAGGCCTCGATCTGCACCAGGGGAGGTTTAGATTGCCTATTAGGAAAAATTTCTTCACTGAAAGGGTTGTCAAGTATTGGCACAGACTGCCTGGGGAACTGGTAGAGTCAACAAGGGTTGACTAGCCAGATCCCTGAAGGGATCCTGGAAGTATTTAGAAGATATGTAGATGTGGCACTTAGGGACACAGTTTAGTGGTGGACCTGGCAGTGCTGGGTTAAAGGTTGGACCTGATTGGACCCGGTCGGATCGGGTCTTTTCTAATCTAAACAATTCTGTGATTTACTGCTGATACCCACAGACAGGAGATACTGGCACTGCCATCACAAGGGGAGTTTGGAATGCCCAGGTGTGTTCTGTTTATCTACAGCCTTCAGGATCCCAAAGGCATGTCTGTTGGATTGCATGTGTGTAAGGTTCCAAGGTGAAATGGTACTGACAAGCTGGAGAAGTCCTGGAGAAGTCCCAGCTGATGTCTGTCCACAGTCTGTCCATGCACTGGAAAGAACTGATGGTGACATTGGATTTTATTTCTCAAGGAAGGCAGGCAAAGTTGTAAAGTGCTATATGATTCCAGTATTGAATCACAGGATAGGACCCATAGGAGGATTTGGTGCAAGAAAGTTGGAGTGCTGGTAGAAAGTCTGGGGGAGAGGTCCCTGAATACTCCTCTGGTTCCTGGCCTTGATTTTAGGTCCTTCAAAGAGCAACTGGACATGTGTATGCTGACTGATGAGCCTTCACTCTGACAGTTTTCCTGGCCCCCTGGCTAACACCTGCATCTGTCCAGTCCACCTCTTTTGCTCCCCTTATTCCTAGTCCAGATATTTCACTACATCAAATAAAATTACCAGCCATGTTCTCTTACCGATGCATACTTTTCCTATCTTTGTTCCTATCCTCATTTTAAAGGACCAGCTAAACCATATTATTCTTTCTTATCAGTCCCTATTAATCTATCCTGCAGCTGCTGCACATCAACTTAAGCTAAAACCCTGCCAAAAAATCTTGCTCTCCTTTGATCTTCAGTACTTCTCTGCTAACTTATCCATGGTCCAATGCAAATACAGTTTAGGTCAGCACTTTTATATCGGTAAAAAGCTGCTTCTCTTCTGGAAATCTCCTTCCTGAAATGTTCAAGTGATTTAGTTGTGGCCCAAGAACAGTTAAAAATAATAGCTTTGAAGGTGGAGATGCAGGACAGAGATATATTTAAGGAGAGGGAGGTGCATTGCAATAGAGCAGTTTCTATCTAAAGAGTGAATTCGTGTAGGTATGTGCCTGTGCTGCCTATAGGTGAGGCCCAATGGGCAGGATGAACCAATGATAAATACTTAGGCAGTTAACCACACAAGATAAATTATCTTCTCGAAATATGTACAAGATCAAATATGACTTTGATCTTGCATGGAATCTAATAAAAGTGGGCAATATCTTTCACAATGATAGTTTTTGCTGACACCTGACGTAACCTTAATTCTAACCACAGTGGTTCTGCTATGCATAAATGATCCTTCCAGGTTTAGTACAGAAGCAGCTGGTGCCCTGTCTGATTGCCATGCTAGCATGGCAGATCAAAGTTCCAGGGCACACCCTCACTAAGCAACTTTTACATCAGCTTTATCACAGCTTGTCCCCTCATGCTCTTCCCAGCAGAAAGCTTATACCCAGAAGATATGAAGAAAGAATGTTTATTCTAATATTTTTCCTGGGAGGAACAATGCATTACTTACAGATTCTTTTCCTAGAAGACAGTCTAGCCAGATCTACTTTTTCCTTCCATATTAGTGCATGTGCAACCACACTGTGAGTTTGGATCCCTCCCCTCTGCCACGATTTACACAACACGTTCTACATGCCCTCAGCTGTCCTCCACAGAAGCCTGGAGAGTGACAACTTAAAGATGATCCTGGGACCACCTAGACTGCAAACACAAGTAAGGGAGGAATCCTGACCAATTTATTCCTATGAACTTTCATGAGAGTCTCCTTAACATATTCTCTCAACCTGTCATTCAAAGGCAAGCAACCCTTCTGATGAAAGAAAAAATTTGCAGGGCTCTGTATAACCAGGACAGGAAGACAGAGCATCTGATTTCATACAACTCTTCAGATCCCACTTAGAAAAATACTTTCAAAAGACTTATAGATATTTAGCATAAACTTAATTTGTTTATGATCTCTCTCATAGAGTACTTTCTACAGCTAAAATTATTCTTAAAACCCTCTTTGTGCTTGTTATCACAATTTAATTACATGTCTAAATAAAGCTTTGAAGAAAGTCTGTGAGGTTTGTCTTCAATTAAGTGTTACTGCTGACAGAACATCCCCTCTTATGAAAAGTGACAAGTCTCAAAGGCAGAATTCCTAATCCCTGAGTTAAAAACAAACCTTCTAAAACCTCCCAAACCTTCTCTAAATGATTAAAAGAAACAAAACAGAACACAAGAACGACTTTAAAACTTTCATAGAATGTCCTTGATACAGAAGAATTAAATATGTCACTGAATACTGTAAAAATATGCTGTGTTAAGTATTTGATTACTGTGTAACAAGTGAAGATAAACATTCATAATTAAGCACACTTTTGAAAGTAATCCGTGTCAGAGTCCCAATGGAAATAGATTGTGGGATTGTCAAGGTGGCACCTTTACCTTGCTCCTGCTGTAGTACTGCACATCCGTATCGTGCACAGAGCGATGAAAGGTCTCCAAGACAGAGTTCCTGCCAGAAGCCTAGACACACATCCAGCAGTGTGAGGCAAGAATGACACCCGGCTGTCCGAGCACCCTCTCCCACTATGATGCCACCCTGAACGCAAAGAGAACGGAATGGCTTGTGAACTGCCTCCCACGCCTTCTCCATTTACCACACAGCTATTTTATGTAGGCAGCTAGAAAAGGATTTTCATGTGCATGAACATGCCTGGCTGGAAGCTGCAGCTGTTCAGCTGCTGATTTATCATGTGTTCAGCTTCTCTGACACAGGGCTGGCAACCCTTGTAAGAGCAAGGAAGACAGGGTGGGAAGAGGAGATGGCTGGTGCTTGACAGCTGTTCCAGGTTCTGTACTTTAATTGGCTCTGAATATGCCTCAACAACCTAAATTTGGCCGATGCTTACTGTTCATCAAGAAGAGGACATAGACCCTTGAAGAGAGAAAGGACTGAGCCAAGTAGAAGACTTGAGGGAGAAAATATAACATGATTTAAACCTGTTCAGGGTTACTCATGCCCAGCCTTCTTTAATGGGAGACACAAGCCATTTTGAAGAAGGTAAAAGCCCGTATTTCCAGACAACAGATTAAAAGAATGCCCCAAATTGTACCTTGTAAGAACCAGAAACTGGTGTTCTGGATTTCTACTTGTCTCCCTATTGTGATCAGCTACATTTGAGACAAGAAAATTGTATCTCCACTCTCCCATTCACAAACGTGTTTACTGAGAAAAAAAAAGTGATGATGGTGCAGCTAAGGAAACTGTCTCTGTTACCTCCACCCCAACACTGTCTCCTGGTGACTAGCACACTCTGAAGGTCACTTGTTAGAGATGCACCTCCTTCGGCGACACAGCTTTCTCTCACACCCTCATCTAGCTTGAGACCTCGACTGGTTCAGTTCTTTCCTCGTCCCGCCTTCATCAGGTATGAATGTGGTCAGATATACTGCTGAGCCCTAGTCTCTGTGCCTTCTCCATCCATCCCACCACAGAACCACAGAATATTCTGAGTTGGAAGGGACCCTCAAGGATCATTCAGTCCAGCTCTTAAGTGAATGGCTATGAGCCACAAAGGCTACA
>WAAG01003975.1:0-14737 GCA_013390105.1 Tichodroma muraria
TTATTTGCTGTCCTTATTTTTCCTACAATTTACACACAATAATGACTATCTAGGAAGCTCACCAGGTCTGCAGGTAACAGTATTCAACTCTGTTCTTCGCTGACTCACAATTTCCACCTCCAAAACACCACAGATTTATGTTTTACCCTGCACAGCCTATGGCATTCATCTATTACTGTGGTGAGTACTACAGAGATTGCTGAGGAGGGTACAGTCTCATACCACAGCATCATGAAGATTTTGTATTTCTCTGTGGTTTTCTTTCCTTCTGTTGATCACTTCATATTTATCCTTTCATTAAATGGAAATTCCTTTGCTGCAGCTAGAAAAGCACAAGATGCAAACCTGTCACCCTTGCCCAATTCAGCAGATATATCCTATCTTTCTACAGAACATGAAATTCAGTCGATCTTCTTTTTCCACAACTACAAATACTAAAAACAACACAAACTGCTACAAAGTCCTAGCAGTCACTAACATGCACTGATAAACTTAAGACAGAAATAATATTCTCATTTAACACTGCTAGTAAATGCTTGCTAAATTCTAAGTTCTAAATCCTAAATTCTGCTGAATAATTTGAGGCTTAGCTAAGGGCTAATGCAAGAAATTACCTGCATCATCACACATATAATGTGAAATTTGCATATTATGGGCAAATGATCCATTTGGCCTTCCAAAAAATAATTTTGCTTAGTCAGGACAGCAATTATTACAATATGTTTTCCTTACTACTTTGGCTTGGACAAAAAGAAGCTGAATACAGTATTTGAAAGAAGTCAGTTTTGCAAACAAGAGAAGCAATCTATCCTTTCCCAGTAAAGGATATGTTGGCACAGGACAGGATCAGAAACTGTGGCCTGACTGCTATATCAGAGAGCACCTGTTTGCTTGATAAAACCCATACCAAATACGGAATTTTTAATAAACATCCATTTTTAACAACAGTACATGACAAAATTATATACTACTGCTTTGGGTTGCATGCAACTGAAGTGAAAGTGTCAAGCAGCATAAATGCTACTTCGAGACATAAAAAGTGATTCAGAAGTGCTAAACTGAATTTATGCCTTTGTAAAGTTGGCAAAATTAATCATATTTTTAGGCATCATTTTCAAAAGAATTTTAAAAAGCCATGATGAAATACAAAAGGAGAAGGTACTGTTTTAGCAGCCAGCTAAAGCAGAACTGAAGTGAAAGTTTAATGTCAAATTGAAAGCATCATGTACCAGAATTCCTAGGAAGAGAAAATACAATTCCTTCCTTTGCTTCTAGAGATCATCACATAAATATACATATTCATCTTATATTATAAATAATTAAGCAAGTTTGGGGATGAATATCTAAAAAGAGTACCTATCACTAACAATAATATGGAAGCGAATAATTATGGAACTTATCTTCCATCAACTTCGATGCTTCCATATTTCTAATCCTTTTAAGTAAAGAATATATTTTTTTCAGTACTGCACTACATCAAACTGGGCCATCTGTTAAGAAGTATCATTAAGACATCAAGCCCTCTGAGGAATTACTGCTTGCTAAAATAGTTGCAGATGTTTCTAGAACTACTAAAAAAAAATTAATGTGCATCTTCATAGACCATGACCCAACACATACCCTCAAACATGCTGGTCCCTGCAACCACATGTATGTGTTTTTAAGTTCAAGGCCTAAGCAAATATTTAACCACGCATATTTACTAATTAATATTTACTGGCAGAGGGAGAGATACAGAGCCCGTTCACTGCCATCTGCAATGGCACTGGAGGAATTTACATGCAGGCAAGACAATTATTCCAGCCATGTAAGCCTGCAAATGTCTAATGTTCATTTGGCACACCTCTCCCTTGAATTTCTGAGGTGCATCACTAAAGGCTGACGTGAGTCCTGAGAGACCAGGCTCCCCTGAAGCTCAGCACCAAGGGAGAGATGATGAATTGAGATACAATACCTAGGGCATGATTATTCACCCAGCAATTCACTGATTAGAACACGTTTTAAGAAGAAAGCTTGTTAAGTTTCTTAACCTTGTGGTACCTGCACGTTCCTCATTTAAGAGGACTGCCTCAATTAAGATTTTAGTTATTGCCTTTTAGTCTGGTCCAGCCTACAACAACCAGGACTCACAGGGCTGAAAGGAAGAGGAACCTGCATCTCAACATCCACTGGAAGGAGGAAAAATGAAGTTCTGGGCGCTAGCATTAATTTTTTAATTTTTGTTTTGCATTTATTTTATTGACCAGCTTATTCATAAATTAGTCCTGAGAGTGGTCAGATCTAAATCAACCTCCTAATACCCATCAATCTACAATCTTAATGTTATTTTGGCAATTTTAAAATAGAGACCTTAAAAAAACACTTTTAAAGCCCTGCAGCTGCAAGTTTGAGCAACAAAATAGAATTCTTTTTCAAATACAACATCCTTTTAATAGGAATTTTAAGGAGATACTGGTTCCTTTCTCCCACAGCCCTTCCTTTTCTCCCTCCTCCTGCCTAATTCAGAGCAATTACAGCTTTATATCTGGTAAGTCTTCTAACAAAGGAGTATCACAGTGTGGTTTTAGAATCATACTTATAGAGGTACTTAGTATTTCATTAAATAGGAGTTGTTCCTTTCAATATATTCCCCCCTTGAACCAACAACTTATATTCCTTCCAAGCTGGCTTACCTCTACAAACACTGCAACACTGGTTCTCTGGAAGAACGTGATCTTTTTCCGAGCAGTTCAGCGGTGGACAAGTCTCTGTTACTTTTACTAAAACTCCATTCTGAAAATAAACAACAAATAAAAAAAATTACATCGGTGAAAACACATTCAGTGGCAAGGATCATGTACATCTCCATACACACCACTAGTCATCTCTAGTAACACTGGTAAACTAGCAAGAAGCAAATTAAATTCATTTGTTCCACCATAACATCAAATCTAGAGTAATCTACTGTGCATTTCTCTACCAAACATAAAAAAAATGATTGAAAGTCAAGGCACTTCAGCTCAAAATTCTATTCTAGTTTTACCAAATAGGTAAATATATATATATTGTCTCAACTGTCTCATCTCTTGTCTCATCTATACTGTCTCAAAGTATAGCTGTCTTCTTTTCAAGTCTCTGAAGGAATTAAAGAATTTCATTCCAGGTTAAAGACAGCCTTCCTGCTTTCTGCAAATCTGAGCTTTACTCCTCTTATTTCACAGTCCACATACTTCACTGACAAGTTATTCAACTCCAATTTACACAGCAAGACCAGTATTTTCAAGTGTTGTGTTGTTCTGTCGTGTCCAATTACAAGAGTCTGTTCTTTAGAATTACTGATCACCTTACTTCCAAAGTTAGGTCCTTCAGAGAAGAAAGCTCACCTTGAGAGACCCCTACAGAAACTGCTATGTAAAATCAAGCAAAAGACGTTTCTATGATGCTGATTTCTAGATTTAGAATAAGACTGTGATAGGAGTAGAAACTGTGGCAGAAACTTTCCATAATCATAGACACAGAGCCTTCATGGGGAGATTTTTGCACCACCTTCTTCCCATCCAGCCGATCAGCCTCGGTATGTCTCCAGGCCAAACAGCTCTCCAGCTCTTTAGTTCATCGTTTCTTAAAATCTTGTCCCAAAATAGCCTCCTCTTTTACCTTATCCTCCCCTCCAGCCTTCTTCACACCTTAATTTATTTGTTCAACACCCCTTCTGCAGCTATGCCATCATTGAGAACTGGGAAGTGGAGCAGAAATTAACAACTAGGATTTTTGCTCAGTAGGAACTACAGTAACTACCACTCAGTCCACACCTGAGTAATCTCATTTTCCAAGCTATGAAACGCCACTAAGAAAGCAGGCAGCTCACTACGTTGCTAAAACACCTTTTTAACATTAGTCTAGTCCCCACTCTCCACAGAATATTTTTCATGACATCTCAGGTGGCAAAACAAAAAGGTGGAATAAGAACTTCTGCTTTCCTCAAACGAATAAATTTCGTTTTCCAGCTATCACGACTGCAGAGACAAGTTTAAAAATACGATCCGAACACATCTAGGGCTAGGAAAGCAGAGGAAAGCCAATACCAAAAAACAGACAAAACCTCACTAAAGCCATCATTCTTATAATCAGAGGGACCAGATAAGTGAAGAGAGGATATTGAAATTACCTGCATGAAGAAACACCTCAGTGCAAAAGCTTGCTTTCAAACCTACACAACGCTGTGCCACACCACGCCAAAGCACCGGTTCAGGTGCACAGGTAAAACCATTGCTGGTCACCGGCCTTGCCACTTCACCTCACCAGTTCAGCTGTGTCCCTCCAGGCTCCAGAAGGAGCTCCCACAGCATCGAGCTGCCCTACAGGCTTAGGAAATGCCTGCTGAGTCTACCAGGCACAAATAATGTGCCGAGGTGCCCAGCAGCTTGCAGGACTCACAGCTGAGCAGAGCAGCTGAGCCAGGGAATGCAAATCTGACCATTCTGTCATAGCTGCCCATCACTGCCCTTGACAACCTGAAGGCTAAGCAGGGCCAATTGCCTTTACTGGCAAGTTGCATCAGTTGCTGTCATGAAAAATAATGCTAAAAACACCCCACAGGCATCTGCTTTCGTTATTTTTTGTAAGAAAAAGCAGCTCCCCACAGCAGCACAGAGGGCACACATCATCAGAGCAAGTGCCCACAAGAACAATGAAGTTAATGGAGGCATTAGTTCTCCTACAGGTCTCACCTCCACGTGGAAAAGGGAGGAAACCCCCATGGCTGTGTGTGAAACTGCAGGATCAAACGTGGCAAAAGAACCAAACTGAGCCATCACTTACTATCATGATAGCAAACCACCAGCTAGAAAAGCTCTGGCTGTAACTCATTGCCTATTTAAGCTCAGACAATTACAGCAGAAAAAGCAAAGTATGTCAGCATTCCGACAAAAAGCACTGACTGACAAAAAATCTGGCCAGAAAAATATGGCAAGAAATGGTATGAAAGTCAAATGAGTGTCAGGATGAGGCAAAAAGCTAAAGACAAATTTATTCCAAGCTCTTTAGTGACTCACAAGGAGATTAAAGAACACAAATTGAGAATTCCATTAATTTAATGACAGTAAGATTCTATTTCCTTAAGTTTTCTATTTTCTGCAGAATTTGCATCTTGGGAAAACAAATTAAACTTAGTTGTAATTAAGTTTTAAAACAATTAAAACATTTCCATATTGAGTATTCTTTGGGTTAAAATCAATTTGTTATAAACTAGAACACATCCAATTATAAGAATTATCATCATCAGATTTCAGATTTTATCCACTGAGATAAGTAAGAAGAGTTCACACTTCAGAATTATTGCTTCAGGCAGCCTTAGAAAAACTACTCCTTTTTATATTCAATTCACATATGTAGCAGTCATAGAATGTGAACAGAAATAGATGTCAAAAAGACTTTTTTTCTGGAATAAATATATCAAGCTTCAGTTGTGACATACAATCCACAAAGAATGAGATCTGGAGTCAAAAATTTACAACAGGATAATTAAATTTCTTGTAATTACCAAGGTAAGTACATAAAAAAAGGATTGGATGTAAGCCTAATCAGTGACATGCAGCGAAAATCTGAACAACAAACAGCTCATCTCACATGATCAGCTTTGAAAATTAATAGCAAGATTTCAGATAAAGCTATTTTGGTGACTTTTTTTTTTTTTCCTCTCTGAATTTATCTGTGCCCAGGTTCCAGACAAGACAGGGTTGATCCCTGCAGCAACCAGGATGGGCACGGCCAGGACAGGAGGCTATTCTACACCACCTCACTGAGGTGGGGCTGGTGGGGTCGAGAGGGAGCAGTCAGGTATTGCTGCTCCCTGCAAATGGATCGCCTCTTCCCTGTACCTTTTGTCATTAGTATTGTTGCTGTTACTGTTTATTTTCTTTTGTCCTTGCTGGTTCCAGTAAATTGTTCTTATCTCAACCCTTGATATTTACCTTTTCTGCCTCCAATTCTCTTCCCCATCCGACCCAGGAAAGCGAGAGACGTGGTTTCAGTGAGAGCACCACATCTGGGAATATCATTCCTAAGCCACAACAAGCTGGTATTGATCAGTCTCTTGGGACACAGTTTCACAGAGCAGCCTTAATTGTCACTCTGAAGAAGCACGTCGTTCCTTACCTTTACAAAAAACTTTTTAGTCAACCTTCCTGAAAGCTGTGGGCCCTGTCCATCTTGTATGACATACTGTGACTGCCTGCTCCCAGCATTAATGAAGAGGCATTTATTTTTGTACCCTTTGCTGTCAAGCATGTCGTCAGTTTGTGAACAGGCATCGTGTCATTCACAGGCAGCTGATCAACTGCAAATTCCCACTCCAACAAAAGTTACAAAAACCTTTCCATTGACATTCAATGGCCCTCATCACCGTGCTGGTGAAACCCAAAAACAAACCAACAAACAAAAAATCAAACGCCTACTGAATGTAGAAAGGTGCAGTTATTAAAAGCTCGTACACATTTGCATTTTCTTCTCTTCCTACCACAAGAGAGAGATGGAACAGCTGGAGAGAGAACAGCCATGGACAACGAGGATAAATAATAGACTGGAGCATCTCACAGGAGGAAAGGCTGAGAGTGCCGGGCCTGTTTAGCCTGGAGAGGAGAAGGCTCAGAGGGGATCCCACAAACACAAAAATACCCGAAGGGAAGGTGCCAAGGGGATGGAGCCAGGCTCTTCCCAGAAGTGCCCAGAGAAAGGACCAGGGCCCACGGGCACAAGCTGAAACACAGCAGGGCCCATCTGAACATCAGGAAACGCTCTGGCAGTGTGAGGCTGCCCAGGGAAGCTGTGGAATCTCCATCCTCAGAGATACTCAAAAGCCATGTGGACGTGGTCCTGGGCAACTGGCTCCAGGTAATCCTGCTCAAGCAGAATAGCTGAACGAGCTGACCTCCAGAGGTCCCTTCCAATCTGAACTGTTCCGTGATTGTTAGAAATACCCGTGTGCTCATTTTGCCATTGTAGCTTCATCTAAACAGTGTTCATGAGCAGGATTCCAGCTGGGAGTGGCTGTTCATGAATAACATCTGTGCTTATGGTTAAGAGGATGTGCATCATAAAAGTGTCTAGTCTGGATTAGTTTTGAAAAATTAAAAAAAAGGTCTCTCAGCCTGATGTCGTGCTGAAGACATATTTAGTGAACCTCCTGCACAGAGACACACCAGCCCACAGAGAAGAAGCTCACACAGATGCAAGCACGCTTTTAAAAACTCTCCCCAGGCCAGCGAGGTTTAATATCTTGTTGAAGTACAGTTGTGGAAAGAACTTCAGTTTGTTGGGGGTTTTCTGAAGGCATGCATCCAAACATTTTTTTAAGGTGTCACACTCACAGATGACATTTTGAGTATTTATCAATACTGTCAATTAAGATGCAAATACCAACTGCAATGTTACTGTAATTAACACTGCCATATCAATTTCCTTTTAACAATGAGCAAAATACAAAATTTGTTTTCATTATTTTACTCATTCCTAATTTGATGGTTGATATTTGCTCTTAATCTTCATGAATGTATTATCATACTCCTAAAGATGAATACAACACTTATTAGCACAGAGAAAGAAGTTCCACAGACACAATTCAGATCACCCTCTCTGGTTTCACTTAACCATGAAAATACTCTTGTTCTCATGTTATACCTGTACTTCCACTCTCAAATAAATATTCTATATGTCATATTATAAATAACAGGCATCTTAGTCCACTTTCCAAGGCAACGACCTTGCCCATGTATTTCTATATGCAGTGCTGAGCACCCCAGTACAGCTCAACAGTAACAATAGCAAAGTAATTCTGCATAACAAGCTGCTTTTACAACATCTGCAACCAGTTATTGTCCATTTCCATTAGTGAACATAAAATTGCTGCTCTGTACGCTCAGCTCCAAGCACAACAACAACCAGATCACTGTCATCTTTTCCAGGGCACATTCACCAACACTCCCTGAATGGATCTAACACAGCCCCCGTTCACCTGTGTCCTTAAATACTGACTGGCATAGTCCAAGTGTCATGAATTTGCCAAGAAAGAATTCAGTCCACTCCAATGCTCTCTAATTTACCTCAATTATTAGAAGAGCTATACATATAGTTTGAACAATACTAGGAGAAATATAGAGTAACTCCTACAATATAGCAAAAAGGTTGCTTCAAATTTTTAGCAATTTGGCTGAAATAAGTAATTTGCTCAAGAGGCTGTTCTTTTTTTTCTAAAGCTCATGAATGCAGAGATAAGAGAAAACAGTCTTCCAAATCATTTTGCCCATATTTTTCTCATCCTGTAAGGCTTACATTCCTGCCTTGTTTTCGTATTTGTGGCTTTCAGTGACTTCAAGGTCACCTTTTTCAAGACAACAGATGTCACATTTGCATGAAGTAGGCCTAAAGAAATGCACTAACTTTTCACTGTCACTTCTGGACACCACAGATACATTTAAAATCAGGAAAGGTTTAAACAACTGAAACTTACTCGACATTCCCTGCAGCTCTTGGTTAATACCCGTTGACCTTCTGCTAGCACTTTGCCTCCATAGATACACTTGGCTGTAATTCCAGAGAAGAAGGAGGGAGATTAAAAATTAATTAAATCAATATTTAAGCAGCAAATAAATGCAAGGTATAACACAGAAGTAAAACCAGTATTCACATACTCTGAAAAAATATCAATACGTTAAAAATATGGTGCATTTTTCTTTCATCAGAAGTTAATATCACATATAATTACAAAGTAACAAACAATAAATTCATTTTAAGAGAAAGTAGCCTCTACCCAAACTAAAGAGAGGGAATAGGAGCAAAAACAATATGTCCTGGACAAAATAACCTATCATTCAATAGAAAATATTTTCACTACTGACATCATGCAGAGTAGCTATAGTATTTGTGTTACTAGTGGTCCTCATGACTCACTTCAAGAACTGGAGACATTTATTAGTGTCCAGTTCATCACAAGAATAGTGTAAGAACAGATTTCAACTAAGCCTTCACATATTTTGTGGGCACAAAGGTGAACTCTTCAACTTGCTGAAGGGCTGCATGAACAGATTAGATGCAGTGTATGACTGTACTGAATCAACAAACTGCAAAAATCTATTTCAGGAAAATATTCTTCAAGCACACATGAAATATGCAGGGTTTTCCCAGGAAACTGAGAACTCCTGCTACAAAATTCTTGTCTGAAGTTTTGACCCTTCTGCCAAAGGTAAGTGGCTCCACAAATGAACCAACCGACTGGAACACACGATCATTCCTCGTGCACTTCACAGCAAAGTCACCTAGCTTGGAACTACTGCCACCAAGAAGAGGGCAACGTGCACCAGGGCCACAGCAGCAAACAGCTTGGTCAATTATGACCAGAATTATCACAGTCCCCATGCAACTGTATGTCTAAATTCCAATTCCAGAGAAGGACAGTAAATCCTTCAATTAAAGAGAACAGCTGGACTGTTACGATCTCACACAAGTCAAGTATCCACTATAAAAGCACCCCACATTACAAACCAGATCAATGCTAAACACTGATAAAATAACTTCCTGCTGTAGCACTTCAGCTCTTTCTGTACTGGGCCAGTAGAAGTCTGATCTGTGACCCTGAAAGGAAAGCTAAAAGGTGTGAATCCTGTGTTGCAATTGAACAGCACTTTAAAGTTTTGCAGAGTCAAGCCACATGCACAGTGCAAGTGTTCAGAGCAGTCTGTTCTAAAAAGACCCTCTATCTAGGACTGTTTCACCTAAATTTCCCTCCTGAGTGCCCAGGCAATGGAAGCACACTCAGGCCCAAGTGTGTCCCCCTTACAGGTGATGCCTATAGTTCCACAGCAGCCGCTGTCATAGCCAGCTTGATTACCAAATTTTAAGCAGAAGAGACTGCTGGATCAATCTTCATGAACCTTCAGACAAATTTGCTTCTAATGACTCTTTGTAAAAATGCTCAGTTCTTCAAAAAACAAACAAAAAAAAAGGAATGGCAGGATTTTGAGGATAACTCAGTTTTCATCATCACTAAAGCATTTAAAAACAGGCTTCTTCATTTTGGTAGCCTAGTTTTCTTTGTTTTTCAAAAGCTGCCCTAGTTTTTATGCCTGACTGGTTGTGATCTCACTTCTAAAGAAAACTTCAGAAGAGGAAGCTTCATTTAAATTAGGAATCCCAATAACTATTTTTAGGAGAATCTGAACTAGAGCCATTTTCTTCCTGTCTGTTCTTCTGACATAACTGCTCTTAACAAAAGAATGGACACACTGGAAAGCAGTTAATGTGCGATTCAGAAAAATTATATTTAAACCAAAATTATAGTCTTCTGCCAAATATTATTTGAAATGCTAACACAAGGTGGCAGGGATCAAAACTGAACTGCCTAAACCCCTTAACATAGCAGACATTAGAGCTTTGTTCATTAACCCCTAGCTAAGATGGGAAAGTATTCAATAACCCAGCCATTCAATAATCGCTAGAGACAGCAAATTACAACTGATGGTTCTATCAGAGCTAAATAGAGAAAGCACAGAGAAAATAACACCTGCAGTGCACCTCTTTGGAAAACCTCTGAAATTACTGCTATCTACCTAGGGGTGACTAACTGTGGTCCTAGCACATCATTTTGTCAAGGAGCTGGCATTTACAATCAATTTCAATCAACTTCCATACGTCTCTTCCCATTGACTGACATGCTGAGCTCTTGTCAGAATAACGAGTCAAGTTTGTGCCAATCACTGACAAAAGGCAAGTTTGATTGTTCATCTTCCCATTACAAATAACAGGAACAGTTTACTCACAAGGGTATACACTGAATCTACAATTTTGTCCCTTACAATTTCTTTGTGTCAGATTTTGACTCTTGTGCATACATCCAGTTTCATGAAAGAACTTCCCAGACTTTCAACGTTACAAATAAAAAAACTTTGAGACAAAAAAATACAGGCCAGCATGGCCACTTTATCACCCAAGTATTCTGTTCATGAACATCTTTTAGTATGCAGAATATTCATGCTGACATACAGCTGAGAGAAATGAGATTACATGAGAAACAAGAGCAAGTGCAAGATCACAGCTAAAGGATATTTGTGCATGGAATTAATGAATTCAATGACTGAAGAAGGGTGACAGAATGCTAAAAAAGTGTTATTATTTTCCTAATAAATCCTAAAATAATTCAACATCCCTGTCCTAATAAATTATTGAAAAGCTCACGCACGAAGTTCACTTATCTTCCAGAACAGATCAGGGGAAAGAGAATTTGTGTTTCTTAAGGTACGACTGGCATTAGTATACAGCTAAAATTCTCATACATAAATTGTCTTTGCTCCTTGTACTACTATTAAAGTAACAAATATTGAATATTCCTTCCATGAACATTACTTAACAGCTTTCATTCCCAGATAAAGGAACTGAAAGCTCACAATAACACCAATCACAAAATTTACTTAGCCTTTCTTCTCATTAATTTATTTTGAAATTAATTACAGCAAACTACGGCTCCACACAGTGATATTAAGCCGGGGTCTGATATTCTGTCATGTTTATTTTAAAGAACAGCCTTTTAACTTGAAATAAGAGAGATAGGCGAAAAGAAAACAGCTTGGTTAGTTACTCATCACAAAAGAAGAAAGTTCAGACCGTAAGCCTGATGCTCCTCAACATAAAGAGGAGATACAAACTGGAGTCAAGTCAGTCTTCCCAGCCCCCGAGAGGACGAATAATTTTACACTAACAATACGCAAAAACAGTACCTCAGAAAATTTCAATGCTTGTTCGCTTCTCAGCAATTATTTATTTTCTTCTTAAATCACGTTTGCCACTAAGACTCACGTCACCTGAATTACCAGGACCTCTGACAATCGTGACAAAACGTGCGCCCGCTGGCAGGACAAGTTTAACTCTGCTGAAAGAGAAGGATGACGGCGAGGTCTGCGTGACACACTCACCCTTGCACACCTTGCAGCACTGACCCTCCACGTGCACGGGGAGAGCCTCGGGAGGACACTCAAGAGGGGGACAGGACATCCTCCGGCACTCCACAACTCCGCTCTGAGCAAAGGGTTTCAAGACAAAATTCAACTGCTGCTGCTGCAACCAGTGAGTATTTTATACAAAACACCAGGAACTTTTTAAGTAAATGAAAATACCGTTCTGGATTACAAACCTATCCTTCAGTAACAGATTTAACCCCACCCAGCTACAAAATGAATCAAAGTGCAGCTGAAGGTGAATTGCCTTCAGTATTTTGATACGTGTTACTGGTTTTACCCCCTACTCCCAGAGCAAAATACATTAACTGGAAAACGTAATTCAAGAACAGAAGCCCTACTTTCTGTACGCTTTTCCAATCATCTTTGAGTTTTTTAACAATCAGGCTTCTATTTTCCTGAGCAAACAAAGGCTCTCTTCAGATATTTATCAAGTAATTTCAAAGATACAAGTTTTACATACTAATTCTCTTTCTGTCCCTTGTATTTTTCAGTCTAATAAATGCTGAAAACGAATGTGCAAGTTGTTATCATGCAAGATGCAACTAAGCATCTATGAATACTATTAAGATAATGCCTCCTTTTTGAAAAAGCTACTGCAGTGAAAACAATTCCAAACCAAACACAGACAATGCCACCCCTTCACCCCAAAACCACAAAGTCCTCACAGCTATAATTAGAACAAATAAGAAAGCATTGTCAAGGGAAAGCAGATTTTATGTATGACGTTTACAAATAAGCAATGTCAAAATTTTATTTATTTTACCATTTGCCTGCCTATTGTCCATGCTGCCACTACATGCACACTAAAAACATAGTAATTCTCAGAGTGAACATTACATATTCAAAGGCCATTTTCACATTTTCATTAGATCCTATCCTCGAAACTCTTCAGAAATTCTTACTTTGCATGTGCAATTCCTGCAGTGATCATCTTCAACCCATGAGTCTTTGTCTCTGTAGATCAATCCATTTACTTGACAAGTCTTCTCACAATGACAGTCTTCCAACTGACTCAGTCTTGTTTCTGCATAATTTAACTATAAATGAAAGTAACTTGATGAGATTTCTGCAGTTCAAACATATGACTTAAAAAAGCAAAAACCAGTATGCTTATTTTTAGCCAAACCAACGTTGACTACCACCTCTGAAAGACTGAGCCAGGAAACCAGCAGGTATAAACTGACCCTATTCCTCAGATTTTGAAGGAGTTAGTACATGGTTATCCTACACTGACCAATGGCAAAACCAGGCTACTGGAGTAAGCCCTGGTGTGTGGGCTAACTCTGAACACTCCCTGCTGTTACAACAGAAATACAAGCTTAATATTTAGCAGTAAATATGTGCATTCCTTCCCTGCCTGTACAAATAACTGAAAGATGACAGGCCTCTGCTAAAAAATATTTTTTTTCTGGCAAAATAAACACAAGAAATCTAAAAAAAAAAAAAAAAAAAAAACAAGAAAACAAAAAGAAATAAATATTAACATGGAAAATTTTATGATTCATACTCCTGGCTGTATAAACCCATGATGCAAATAAACCAGATCGCCTAGTCCATAAATGATCTCAAGTGCTTGATTTTTCTTGATTTTAATCAAAGTCAAGCTTGAACCTTTTTGACTCCCAGCAAGGAAAGACTCAGTAGAAATTTCCGTGCTGGAAGTCTTCATGTAACAAACACATCTGAATACAAAGCACACCCTAGTGGAGGCTCGTAATTCACCAAAAGAAGTTATATTCCACTCAAACAAGCACAGGAGATGCCCAGACTGATTTCAGTAGATTGTTAAAGCCACATGAATTATTTTAGTCATTACATTTAAAGAGGAACTAACAGTACTCTAGCCCAGCGGTGGGGAATGCTGCAATGTAACACAATCCTTATCTCCTGCAGCAAATTAACATTTTAGCCAGGTTCTAACACCCTGACATACAGTGTGCCTCTATTTAAGGATACAACATTAAATCAATTGAACGTATCTACTGGAAAAATTCAGAATTAATTCAAATTATGACAAAAATAAAATGAGTTTTAAAAGCCATAATTTATCAGTCTCTAAAAGTTATGTCTTCATAAAACATAGGTAGGAAGAGGACACTAAGGGTGGTTAGCTTGCTAAGAGTCATGATCAAATGCTCCTTTCATAGCACTCTGTGACAATCTGCCCTAGCCAATGCTCTGCTGGACCACTTCCATAGGCCATGTGTCCCACCCTGAGCCCACCAGACTCAGGAGAGGTACAGCCCAAGCAGGAGGGAACCTCCCTCTCCTGCTTTCATTCTGCATAATTTTGCACAGCTACTAAAATTACTGGAACCTGAAACCAGTAGCTGGATGTTTCCTTCCCAAGAAAGCCCAGCTCCGAGTCTCCACAATTTTAATGTGTATAAACTGCCCATACACATTCATTGCAAACAACACTTGTTCATCTCTTCAAGGCTGTGATACAGCTGCAACCAAAACACAGACTGAGAGAGAAGCTGAGATCCTGCATACAGTGGAGCCTAAAAGCAATGACTAGACACCAAAGCGCTTTCTCAAAACATCCTGTACATGCTCTGCATCCCTTGGTGCAGGATGAGGAGCTAGGGATGCTCACTGCTGTACATTAGCAAGCAACTCTCTGACCACCTGCCAAGACAGACAGGATCTCTGCAGGCAGCCCTTCAAAGCCTTGACCTGCACCATCCCCACAACATATTCTCGTGGCTGAGTATCTACATTAGTAACTCACGGCTGTTGTGGCTAGGACT